>JAOXYA010127163.1:0-10354 GCA_028565675.1 Sorex palustris
CCAAGCACAAAAAATTGTAAATCTACAACTGTACCTCATGGTGTTTCACTAATAAAAAAAAATTAAAAAAAAATAAATGCAATGCCCCTGTTCAAATGACAATGCATGAAAAGTGAAAGTATTTCCATTTAAGGATGTATATTTTATGATCACACATTAAAATTTGACTAAATTGAGACAATTTGTAGTAGAGCCTTATTTATTAAAATATAACACCTTTATGTGGACAGATATAATGAAAGTCATTATTTATATTTATTTTGTCTTTGGAAGTTCTGAGAATCTCAGAACACAAAGCCGTGATTAATCTTATGAAGTTGCCTATTGATAATATTGCTTTATTTCATGGCCCTAAAGTGTTCTTTTTTGTTTTTGTTTTTGGGTCACACCAGGTGATACTTAGTGGTATCCTGTCTTTGTGCTCAGGAATTCTCCTGGAGGTGCTCAGGGGACCATATTGGATGCCAAGATTGAAACTTGGTTCTCCTTCTGTAAGGCAAACCTCTACCCACACTACTGTTTCTCCATCCTAAAGTGTGCTTTTACGTCTGTTTAAGCAGTAATGAAATCAAACAGTTGCTGGGAGAAAATTCTCACAGGCTCTTTGCATCTTTTGTGAACCAGAGGCAATGGTCATTTTTGTGCCAGACTCTTTTTGATGATATCTTGTAGGTTGAAAAATCTCAGAAGATACACCATGTGTTCCTTCTAGAGTAAAGGTAGATATGCTTATTGGTCCATACAAGATTCACTTTCCTGGTCTAAGTTTCTCTTACATAATTGCAATCTGTTGTCTGTACAGGTGTCATTTGGCTCACTTCATATCACAACATAGGAATTGGAACTTTGGGAACCAGGGCACTGAAATGCTGATAATCTGGATATTGCTGTTGCTATATGTAATAAAGTCTTTATACTTGATCCAGGAATGTGATATCTATTGCTGGCATCTATTAAATTGGAGCAAGCTAACTTGTTAGCATATATAAAGGTTGGGGTAAAATATTAGACCTTTTCTGCCTTTTGATGGGAGCATCCTTTGTAAGACAGAAAAAGAAGGTGGCCCTTTCACTTGATCCAAAGGTGGTGGTGGTTGTGGGAAGTGGGATTTAGGAATAACATGGAAAAAGCATAGCATATTCATAGAACCCAGCTTTGAGTGGTAAGGCATAACATTCTAAATTTACAAAGGGTGAGAGTCCCTGAATAATTAGTATTTCTCAAAACGCACGGAAGCTTGCCTTTTCATGAAACCTTTGTGTTTTTCATGAAAAGAATTCTAAAAGATTTTTATATGCCACTAGGGCGAAGGTCCACACTATCCTTCCATTAGCCTAACAAATGATGGAAAAGATCAAAGGAACTCATGAATGAGGGTTTTTCATGAATTTTAATTTTACTGATAAAAATATGCAAATATATTCATGATTTTATTTTTCATAAACAGCCAATCCATTTTTGTTTCTTGATTGAGGTTGAATTGGTTCATGATGATTTGGGATCTACACCTGTCGTCTCCCTCTCTGTAAATATAATTTATACTGTACACACAGTTATTATAGTTGAGACTCAAAACCCCATTTAAAACAATGATGTGGGAAAGCTTTGCAAAGAACACTGTGGAATGATTCTTTCAAGCAAAAGAGAAATATTTGAAAATAATTGAAAACATAAGATATCTTAAGAAAATTTTATAGAACAAACACTGTCCTCTTGTTCATCGATTTGCTTGAGCGGGTCCAGTAACATCTCCATTGTGAGACTTCTTGTTACTGTGTTTGGCATATTGAATACTCTTGGTAGCTTGCCATGCTCTCTGAGAGGGGTGGAGGAATCGAACCCCACTCAGCTTGGCTGGCTGCGCACAAGGCAAACGCCCTACTGCTGTGCTATCACTCAAGCTTTGCAAAGAACACCGTGGAATCATTCTTTCAAGCAAAAGAGAAATATTTGAAAATAATTGAAGACATAAGATATCTTAAAAAATTTTATAGAAAGTAGTGAAAAATCAGATTAGAAAAGTGATATGGGGACTATTTCGGAGATTTAAGCTATTCTCAACTATCCAACGCGCTGAATATTCTAACAATTTTACATTCATGTTTTCCTCACTCACCAGTATTCATTTCTGATAGGTATAGTTTCAAGGGAACATCATGTAAATGATATTGTAAGAAGGAAGTGTGTGGTTGCAGGGGTTAATGTGGAAACAAATGTGGTAGTTAATTCTTGATGAAATTATGTGTAGTATTTTTGAACTCTTCTAAAAATCTGTGAAAGTGTATTAAAAAGCTTATCTGTATATAATTTCTCATTTATAGAATGGTTGCAAAGATCAAATAAGATAATGTATAAAATTTTCATATCACAGAGAGAACACTTAATAAATACTCCACAGCGTTAACTCTTATTTTAGGGAATAAGCAAATTAGTCAGGTGAGCATTTTGGACATGAGAAGAAATTTCTAGAAGAATACTAAACTCTGCTGTGTAATTGGGAAAATATGAAATAGAAGTCAGATGTGACCCTATTTTCTAGAAAGGTGGTGGGGAGATCTAAGGGGGACTGTATGTACTTGTTAACTTGGGTGGAATTAGGGATAATCCGTCAGTCTGTATCTCAGAGTTAAAGGGTTTACTACAGGATCTGGGAGAATTGTGAGAACACTAGAGTTACACAAATAATTTAAGGAGGAACAAGTTGGGTTGTGAAATAGGTCTTGCCATACAAGTTTTTTTTTTTAAACGTATCTCTGTGCTCTGAAGCACTGTGTGAGCTTTGGCTGCAACACACTCAGTTCTGAGCAGCTTTTAGGAGGTGGCACTTAGTGTTCCCAGGATCAACCAGTGAAGCTTCAGTCCTAAATGTCCTTACTTCTAAACAGGTATAAGGTCAGCGCTCATCCTCACTATTTGTCTCCTCGGTTGAAGAACTGACTCTGACTAGGAGAGAAAACCCTGGTAAAGAGTGTTGTATATGCTGGTTGTGGGAACAGAGAAACAGCCTATTGTTTTAGTTCTGACTCTGGAGAATCTCAAACAGAGTTCTCCACTGAAAGAGTTGCCATCAGAAGGCTAATCAAGTCAGCTACTTGTAAACAGTGAATATCAGTTACAATTAGATGCTATTATCAGCCAACATGGAATATGAAAAGCTCTGATATATGAGATTGTTACAGCAGTTAGGCCAATTTTGGAGTGATATTTTCAATTACTTTACAAATTGAAGAATAATCTTAGTTTTGGTGTAACTATAGTCTTATGTCTTTTGTAATTTTCTCTTATTTTCCAATTGTTAGTGTTTTTATTTTGCAGGGCCAGGATTCAACTCAGAGCCTCACATGCAAGACATGTGCTCTACCACATATACCACTATTCCCCTCTACCTTATTTTTTTAGATTAAACTGCACTGCACTGCACTGCACTGCACTGCACTGTGTTCCCATTTTTCATCGATTTGCTCAAGCAGGCACCAGTAACATCTCACAAAAAATTATGAGACTTGTTGTTACTGTTTTTGGCATATCGAATATGTCACGGGTAGCTTGCCAGGCTTTGCCGTGCAAGCGAGATACTCTCTGTAGCTTGCCGGGCTTTCTGAGAGGGGCGGAGGAATGGAACTCGGGTACAAACAAAATATAATATGTAACTCAGTTTGTAGAGAATATGTACATAATTATAAATAAAACAGTTCAGCATTGAATGCTTTCCTATGTAAGAGGAGTCTTCTTAGATAAGAAAGTACCATGCCTTGTTAGATTTTCATGGGCATAGCATTAGATGGAATAGTCCATAGAATATGTCTCAGAAACAGCAGGCAATGCAATCTGCATAGGCTTGTTAGGGCAAGATCTGTATGTGTCCTAAGGTAAATAAAGTTCAGGAACTCTTCAGGCTGCTGGATTGGGAAGAGGCCTGGCTCAGGTTGCTTTTGGCCTTCAAACATGTGTTTTTCACAGATGGCATCCACCCAGTTTGAAAATGAGCTTTCTTGAAGAAGTCACCCCTCATCCCCCAGTCTTTGAGCAGAGCAGAGAGGGTCCCTCTGGTGATGAATGACTTCCACTTTCCTTGCTGTTCTCTGTGTGACTGTCATGCTCATGAGAGGGGCAAGGGATTCAGAGAAATACCTCATGATCTGAGGCAAAGTCCAGTTCAGGGCTGAGGGAAGCTTGCCAGATGGAACTGATAGGGAGTGGGCATGGGACTGCCCTGCTTTAGTGCCACCTCGCCACTCACCTCTACCACTTTGAATCTGTTACCGAAAACGAGGCAAGATTGTTATGCACTGGAGCAAGAATGCAGTCTGTAAGATTTTTGTAATATAAGACTCTCACCTATTTGTCTTAATCTAGATTAGCTGAGCCAGAGATCAAGTTTGTTTAGAAATATCATCTCAGGGAGGAGAAATTCAGGGTTGGAGGAGTAAAGCAGAGAAAGGGGGAAAGCCAACCCAAGGACATCTAGTGCCATTGTCTGTTTACTCTTTTCAGCACCTGTGGGAAGGGTTATGAAATACATCCCACAACTCTCTGCAGGGAACAAAACATTAAATGCACGGATCCTCCCATTCCAGATTTCCAGTGATCACACGTGGCCTCCTAGCATTGACTCCCTGAATGCAAGTCCGTGGAGCTATTAAGTCACAGATTAGAAATACCCAGTGCAGGGTATAAGGAATTCTTAGGAGTGTGGCCATTATTTAAGTTAGTGTTTCCCAGTAGGGGTACAATGCCCCCCAGTCAGGGATGCAGGAATGATGAAAGTCAGTAGTAGCTTTGGGTACAATTGGGGGCCAGTTTTAGTTTGCTTAAAAAGAGGTAGGCTTGCAGAGACACTGCATAATTTTGTTTTTCTGTAAAGAAGGCAACAGGCCAAATCAGTTTGGAAAGCTCTGATCTAGGTTCATCCGTGCCAAGTTGCTCAAGTCCTGCAGGAGAATGAGGAGCCACTGAGAGGGCTTTGAAATGGTGTCTGAGAGGGATCCAATACAGCCACTCTTATGGGAATGAACTTTTTGTTTTTCTGTCTAGTGCCAGATAATTTGCTAAAATGTCCTAGGCTTTTTAAGTCTCTGAATCATGAAGATGAAATAAAAATTAGCTGGAAATACATTGATTAATAAACTGTGAATGGAAGCAGCTAATTATAGCAACATTTATTTCCCCAGTGGCATCCACCAGTTCTTTGCAAGGTATGGATCAAAAGAGAGCTACACCTAGTGTCTCCGTAAAACAAAACAAACAGAACAGAACAGAACAGAACAGAACAGAAGAGATCAGCAGACTAACTTAGGCAATTGTGATATATATCGAAAACAAATAAGTCTGTGTTTAGGCTTTAAGGGAGAGTTTATTGATCCTTTGTACCATGACATTACTTGGACCTGGAGTGGTTTTTATAATGGTTTAGGAAATACTAGTAAGCAAAGGCTTTGGTATACTGCCAAAGTGGCTTTATTAGCCCTAGATTTAGCATAAAAGAAAAGACACAAAATCTTTTGACTTTGGCTTGGCTTGGTACAACTATATAATGTAGATTATGGCTGTTTTCAAACTTGTCTGCCACAACATAAACCCTTTGGGAGCCTTGTACTTTACGGGGCTGCTCAGGTGCCTTTATGCTCTCAATAGTGGGCTTTTAGTGATGCTTATCTTGTACTTAGAATCTAGTCATAAATCAAGTATGATAACACCCAGCATTATAAATCTTCCCAGATATACTATGGTCTAGTTTCCAAATTCTGCCCATCGTGGCTGAATAATGGGAAAGATTGACTTACGTGCATTGCACCAATTAATGCTCCATTACAAAGCCTCTTGTCTATATCATCTCTTGTTCTGTCTCCTCTGGAACTTTCACCAACTCTGGCACCAGTATCACCCTCCTTACCTCACACTCAGGGATCGTCTGTTTACCCTGCTAGGTCTTTGTACCTTGGAACACACCATGCCTGAGGTGCCCAGGGTGAACATTTGACCAAGTGGAGCCTGGAATAACTTCCTCCATTCTCTACTCCATCTTAGACCTGATTCTGAGCTGTACTTCATGCAACTTATTGAGTGTGTCATTAGTGGACAGAACAGCCTTTACCTCTCACTTTGTCTTTCCCATGCCAGCTCTTCACAGTCCATTCCCTATGTAGCTCACTGCTGTGAAAATATGTCCCGATAAGATAGTAACTCATTGCTCTCTTCAACAAATATTGGCATGCCACGTGCACTTGCCTGCACTGGACACTGCCTGAAGTCCTGTGAATGAGGACATATTTCATATTTACTTATTTTTCTCGTATCATACATTTCCCAGATATCACATTGCTTTATTCCCATTTTAGAGGCCAAGAAAGCCTGGGCACATGGTCAGATATGGGTTTGTTCAGGACCCAGAAGGACCAGAAATGAATATCACACAATAAAATACAGTGACTGAGGAGAGAACCACAGTGAGCCATAAGAATAGAATATAATAGCTGATCTGTGAATATATACATCAGAGGGGCAAGAGATTGAAAACCAAGGAACTGAATTAAGAATAAGCAGGAAGAGGGAGAGACCAAATATTCAGAAGCAGCTCCTGAGGAATGGGGCCTCCAGACTATTAATTTTTTAAATCTTTTTGGGGCACACCCGGCTATACACAGGGGTTATTCCTGGCTTTGCACTCAGGAATCACTCCTGCCAATGCTCAGGGACCATATGGGATGCTGGGAATCGAACCCAGGTTGGCTGCGTGCAAGGCAAATTCCCTACCTGCTGTGCTATAGCTCTAGCCCTGAGACTACTAAATATTTTTGTAAAGGTGTTTCAAATGTTTATTTAATATCCTGACTAAGAAGTTCACTAAGGTGATTCTTCAGAAAGCTGAAAACCACTGGGTATGCCCTACTCAAAAACAAACAAGCAAGCAGAAAGTTTATAGCTTACAGAGGAAAAAACAGCTCAAACATGATGTGATGAGTTTTTTTTTTTTAATATGTATGGGTTTGGTGCTGGAGCAATAGCACAGCGGTAGGGCATTTGCCTTGCATGCGGCTAACTTGGCCGACCTGAGTTCGATTCCTCTGCCCCTCTCAGAGAGCCTGGCAAGCTACTGAGAGTATCTCGCCTGCACGGCAAAGCCTGACAAGCTACCCATGATGTATTCGATGATATGCCAAACACAGTAACAACAAGTCTCACAACGGAGACGTTACTGTGCCTGCTCGAGCAAATCAATGAACAATGGGAGGACAGTGCTAAAACAGTATGAGTTTGGGGGCAGAGAGTTAACACACAGGTTTTCCTCAAGAGAAGCTCTGTTCAGTAGAGCTTTCCATGGTGATGAGTGTCTTCTATTTTGCACCATCCAGAGGAGCAGCCACTTGCCTGCCTCACTGGACCATGAGCACTTGAAATATGCTGTGTGACTGTGAATTTTTAATTCTAGTTGTTTTAATTGGTTTAAATTTTAATCATCATGTGCAGTTAGCAGCTATGGGGTAGGTGAGAAGAGTTCTAAAGGATGATCTCAGCTGACTGAGTCTCCAGCAATGTACAGGCACAACCCTAGCCAGAAGGAATGAGGAGATCAAGTAGAGAAAAAGAAGAGTATCTGGCAGACCAGCCCCCAGTGGAAGTCATGGAGATCTCATTCACTGAGCTGCTCCTAGGAGACTAGAGTTTATTCAGCTCACCTATCTTCTCTACCTCTCTGAAGTCAGATTAGCCATTTACAAGCTAGGAGAAGAGGACACTGAGTTTGTATAGGATCACCATACCACACAGCTTTGGGGTGGCAGAAGGAGAGAATTCAAACTCAGATCAGACCTCATGGCTCCTATTCTTCTTTTTTTTAAATTGTATTGAATCACCATCGTGAGGTAGTTACAAGCTTTCGTGTTTGGTTTACAATCACACAATGATCAAACACCCATCCCTCCACCAGTGCACATTCCTCACCACCAATATTCCTGGTATACCTCCCCTTTCCCACCCTCCCCATGCCTCTGTGACAGACAATATTCCCCATACTCTCTCTCTCTACTTTCCGGCATTATGATAGACCCTATTCTTTCCACCTGATCACTTTGCCTGATTTTGTGTGTCACATAGAGGGGAGTAGGGGCTTTCTGTCCTCATCAGTGACTTTGTTCTAAATTGAGGTTTCCCCTTGGAAAAGCATGAGATAAAAACAAGGGGACAAAGCAATTGTGAGGACTGGCTAGGAAAAATGAAGTGTGACCTTTGGTACTCAGGATGGAGAGAGAAGACGATTCTTGGAAAGTGGTAGAAATGTGAGACTAAAGAACCCATTCATGGTACAGGCATCCTTCTCCTTCAACAGACACAAGTTCAGGGACTTCAGAAACAAACTCTGGACTTATTTTTGGTTTGGTGGCACAACTCTGTGGTGGCTATTTCTGCTTTGTTCTTGGCTACTCACTCCTAATGGTATTGGGGGACCATGTGGTTCTGGAGATCAAACTCAGGGCACTAGCATGAAAAGAATGCACTCATGCACTCTCACCTTTCAAAATACATCCCCGACCCTGTGTCTGATATGTTCAAATCTCTGCATTGGATGTCTTAGTTTTACATGAGATAGAAATAAATAGCATTGACTAGACTTGTCAGCAATCCTTGTTGGAGGGAGAAAGAGAAAAGGAAGGCTCATCGTACAATGTGTAAATAAAGGGCAAGACTGTAGTAGGGGTTCACAGGCCTGGAGAACATGTGCCTACAGGACGCTTGGGTTCAGCACCAGGAGCTAGCCCCAGGAACTCTTGAACATGGCAGAAAGATGGGAGGGGATACATTCCCCTCTGAGACTGTTCTTTTGGGGAGGGCTTCCAAATCATTGGTTAGTGACTCTTTCGTGACTTTCAGTGACACTTGGCCTGGATATGCTGGCCAGATGTTTTAATACATGTGGGCCAGTGGTACCGGGGCCCAGCAGAGCCAGCGCCAGCAGTGTTTGGGACCATGCGGCGCTCATGATTGAACTCAGGAACTAATGCAAGCCTTTGAGCCATGTCCTTGGCCCCACGTCTGCAACTTAGGAAACAGATTCTCTCTTGCTAACGTGGTTCTGATATCCCACATGCATTAGAAATACGAAGCTAAAAGTAATGAAATGAGTCTTAATGCATCATATAACTCATTTTGAAAAGTACTGAAAATTGTCCTAAATTCTTATTAAAGGAATTGATTTTTAGATGGGGTAGAAAATTTTTCTTCACAAAAGTGAAAAAGGTAGTTTATTTTCATTGGCATTATTTTAATTAGCATGGGCTTATATTCTGTGTAGATTCTTTTAAAATCATTCATTCCTTCAATAATTCAGTGAGACTCATAAGAGAAACCATGGCCTTACATTTCATTATTACTTAGTCCTCTTTATTCAGAAATGCATTTAACTTATACTGGGACTAAAGTGAAGACTGCATGTGCAGGTATATGTAGGGATAATACCAGAGTGTATCATGTTTGGAAAAAACAGGATGTTAAGGTTTTTACTGCATATTCTCTTTTTACTGAAATACAGTTTGCAGACTACAACAATTATTCATTTAAGTGGCGTTGCTGAGTTTTAATGAATTGGCTCAGCAGTTTTAGATCAGTGTCTTAGCTTAGTCTTTCTGCCTATTTTCAGTCAGCCTCATCTCTATGGCTCAGCAGCCTGGTTTTCTGATTCCATAATTTCACTTTTCTGGAAAGTTAATATAAATGGGACCACACTGGGGTTTTGATGTCTGATTCCTTTCACTTAGCCTAGTCTGGAGGTTTTATGTATGATGCAGTCCCTATCAGCTGTTCATTCTTGGTCATCACTGAGAAGTTTTTCATTTTATGAATATATCTCATTTGTATGTCCTTTTACAAGTTTTTGGGCATTTGGATTGTTGCCTGTTTTTTTTGAAAGTATAATAAAAGATTCTCCTATATTCATGGGAGTGCAAGTCTTTCTGTGGACATCTGTTTTCATTACTCTCAGATAAAGCCTTTGACTAGAATTGCTGTGTTGTGTAGTAAATGTATGTTTAACTAAGAAAAGGCCAAATTGTTTTTACAAAATAGCTATGGCTAGGGCTGGAGCGATAGCACAGCGAGTAGGACATTTTCCTTGCATGCGGCCAACCCGGGTTCAATTCCTGGCAGCCCATAGGGTCCCCTGAGCACCATCAGGAGTAATTTCTGAGTGCAGAGCCAGAAGTAATCCCTGAACATCGCCAGGTGTGACCCAAAAAAACAAAAAAATATAGCTATATACCATTTTATGTTCCTACAGTCAGAAAAATATAAGTGAGGAATTCTGTTTCTCCACATTCTCATTAACACTTGCTATTATAAGTCTTTTTGAATATAGCCTCTT
>JAOXYA010127187.1:0-10353 GCA_028565675.1 Sorex palustris
TGATCTTGTAGAAGGTGTGGTCTTCTTTATAGAACTTCTCCAGCTCCATGTAGAACTTCTCAATTTCTCCTTCATCACAATTGGATGTTGGTATATAGAAAACAAAGATAGAAACTGCTGGCAGTGAGCCACATCTATTCAAGTCTAATTGTCCGATTCAGGTTGTTAGGCATTCAAAAATCCCTTACATGCTAAGGGATTTTATATCTTTTCCATAAGAAACTAATTTCATACTTTTATAGGCCTACTCAGATTATGGGCTGCAGCACATAGCACAGCAGGTAGCATGTTTGCCTTGCACGTGGCTGACCCTCTTGTAGAGCCCAGCAAGATACCAAGAGTATCCTGCCTGCACGGCAGAGCCTGGCAAGCTCCCTGTGGCGTATTCAATATGCTCAAAACAGTAACAACAAGTCTCACAATGGAGGTGTTACCGGTGCCTGCTCAAGTGAATCAATGAACAATGGGACAACAGTGCGGTGCAGTGCAGGATTTTCCTTTTTTGTGCAGACTTTTAATACATTAGCACAGAACTATTTATAATGTTAGTTTGTACAATTATATACAACTGAAAAAGAGAGATAGTTTTGAAAGGTATTTACTTTTTTAGCTTATCATTGATTTATAATTTTCGTGGAATTTTTGATTATCTCTATTTATCGACAGGTGTGTAAGTGTCACACACCTACACAATTAATAAGAGAGAGATCTCTCCCCTATGTGGAATAAGAAGGAAAGACAGGAAGGGAATGAAAAACTGCCAAAGTCACTGGGACTGAAGGTTCTGAAGCAGAATGGAGCCTCCTGAGAGGGGTCTTTAGGACACTCTTTGATGATGGGGGAGGTGCTGGAACGACAGTCATGTGAGAAGTATGATTAAGTGTAGTAAATCCTAGAACCTAATTAAAATGGCCTTTTAAAAGTAACTACATAATGCTTCTCTGGTGTAGAGGAAGGAGAGAAATAAAAAACAGAGAACACACAAAAGACATGTTTAAATCTGACGCCTTGATTTCTACATTCCTCTCTTTATTATAAGGAGAGGCTTGGGGGAGGAGGAAGGGGTGCTCAGGGCCTGGGAGCACTCAGCCCTGTACCTAGGGCAGCTAGCTCAGCTAGCTCAGCTAGCTCTGCAGTGCAGGGACAAACCCAACACAGCGGAGTACACGCAAGGCCTGCCCTGCCCTCTGCCCTCCAGCCTGTGTGCTATCTCCCACCTGCATTCTTGACTCAAATCCAACTTAAAAAGTGCTTCTGTTAGTATCATGCTAAGCGAAATGAGTCAGAAAGAGAGGGATAGACATAGAAAGATTGCATTTATGTGGGGAACACAAAGTAACAAAATAGGAGACCAACACCCAAGAATAGCTGAGATAAGTACCAGGAGGTTTACTACATGGCTTGGAGGCCAGCCACACACGCTAGGGGAGGGGGCAGCTCAGATAGAGAAGGGAGCATTCTCAGATAAAGGGTGTTGGGAGGATCCTTCCAGGATGTGAGATGCATGCTGAAAATAGACTATAGATTGAAAATGATTGCCACTCAATGCCTCTTTTGCAAACCATAGCACCCAAAAGGAGAGAGAGGACAAAAAGGAATGCCCTGCCACAGAGGCAGGGTGGGATGGGGGGGATGGGGGTGAGAGGGATACTGGGATCCGTGGTGGTGGAGAATGGGCACTGGTGGAGGGATGGGTACTCGATCATTGTATACTCAAAACCCAAGCACAAAAATTTGGAAGTCTACAACTGTACCTCATGGTGTTTCACTAATAAAAAATTTTTTTTAAAAAGTGCTTCTGTTAAATTCCAAATGAATTATACTAAGAAATGTCCAAGTGAACAATGTGAGAGGAAAGATATACAAGCCCAGAGCCGATTACAAAGACTGAAGGAGTCTTCCCAGAGAGACGAGACGGGCTAGGAAGCAGAGCAGTTGAGAAGCGCTCAGAGACTGAGGCGCTGAAGAAAATGCCTGAGGAGCCTCAGCAGGGATAGCGTCCCCACAGGCCTGGGGGAGGCCTGGCTAGTGTCAGCCACAGGTTCAAGTTCCTGCCACCAAAAGGCACCTGTGTCATCCTCTGGAATTGTGGCTGAGCTGGAGACTGGCGGCACCCTCTGCCCTTTCCCATCTGGGGTCTGGCTGGCTCCTGCCTGCTCCCTGCCTCTGCTTTTGTCCACCTGCAGTGAGTGCACCCACAGTTCCTCATAACCACACTCAGACTGGGCACAGGCCTATGCGTTTATCCCGCGCGCTCGTGGCAGCTGCCTCTGGTGGAAATGCTGTAATCACAGTCACCTGTTGAGAAGGTGGGTGCAGGGGAGGTAGGTTTCTCCCCTCCTCACAGCACACAGAAGACAGTGCCGAGCCTTTACCCCTGTGTGCATGTACCTCCTCACATGGGAGAGGACCTGTCCACATAGAAGTGAGTGAACTTCTCGAGGCCTGTCACAGCTGGGCCCTGGACTTTGGTCTCATTCCTTCCCTGGTCTACTGAGCCTCTGGACTGTGAAAACAGGAGTCCTGCCGGCACAGGCCAGAGTCCTGTCAGGTGAGTGACCCCAACTGCACCTGCTCGGTTTTTCTGACCAGCCACAGGCCTCCCGTGGAGTCCACTGTGCTCTGGGTTCTGGGCTGAGCGCAGAAGTTGCTACTGTTTTGGTCTTGAGCAGAAAGCAATGAGGAAACAAGTCTGCACCCCAGAGCATGGTGTCCAGCCATAGCTGATCTCCTCAGGCTCCAGCAGCCTCCATACACTGCCAACCAGAATGCAGAGCAGGTCTCGGGACCTCGCCACAGGCAGCCTTGGAGAGCAGGAGCATCTCGGGAGCTGGGCAGGGCAGACTTCAGCCCTGAAGACCACGAGGCTGCTCTCTGGGGTCTTCCCGCCGTCCAGTGCAGAGTCCCCTGCAGTCCCCTCAAGAGTGCTGTCCTGACCGGGCCTGAGCAGACAGGGAGGACTTCGCACCCGAGCCCAGCCTGGTCAGGTCTAGAGAAAGCGCTTCGAGAATCCCTGCTGAGAAGGAGCAGGACAGCAGTTTCCTGGGCTACCTGTGAAAGTAAGCACGTGGAGGGCCTGGAGAGGATTTCTGAACTGCCAGCAGACAAATCTCCCATCAGAGGAGCCTGGGAGAGAACAAAGGTTTCGATGTGGGCCCAGCATTCAGCTGCTCTGGCAACCCTGACCCAAACCCCAGACATATACGTGTCCCCCGCTGGGAGCAATGCCAGGTGTTGGCCAAAACAACAAACAACATCTTCAGAAAGGATGAGGGGACAGGGAGCCCAGGAGGGCACTGCTGGAATAACAGCCGCACACCCAGGGAGGGCTGTGACCCGGGGCCTTGGCCCAGAGCAGTGTGGCGGCTTCCGGCCTGCTCCCGCAGCACCCAGAGCAGAAGGCACAGTGCTCTCAGCAGAGGGAACAAGCACTGCCCAAGGACTGGGCCAGCACCCTTACTTGGACAGTGAGAAAACAGTTTGCCTTAGTCTCCATGCCCAGTACAAATCCAGGATGAAGACGTTTAATGGCCTGCCAAATGATTGCGTGCATCTGATGCGGGGGGAACTGCACTAAGTAACTGTAGTAACGGCCATCATTTCCGATGTAGGATGGAACTGCACGAAGTGACTGTAGTAGCAGCCATATTTTTCGCTATCTGCAGCAACAGCATCATCAACCCCCTTGACTTTACCCCAACCCCCATGACCCTGGGCTTTTGCTCACCAGTTAGCCACGATGATGCCTGCCTGTGAGCAGGCTAGCCACTCTTTCTGGGCTTTGGAGGGCTTGGCAGGTAGCCCGGGGCTACTCCCTACTCTGCTCAGGGCTGCTCTAGCAATGCCTGCAGGACCATGCAATGCTGAGGATCAAACCAGGGTTCAAACTGGGTCCAAACTGGGGCTATTGCCAGGGACCCTAACCCCTGTCCTGTTCTCTGATTCTCCATTCTCTAATTTACAAAATAATCTGTTTCTTTAAGCCACAACTAAACTTTTAATTGAATTGAATTGAATGAAACTAATGACTCACAGTAAGTTCACATTGTCTTGAGAACTGCACTGAGAAGCACCGATTTCTCAGCTTTTCTACAGCAGATCGTTTCATTATTCATGCTTTTCCACCTCTTCAACTCCTGGAGACCAGAGTCATTCTGTTCTTTATTGCATGGAACTAGCACTACCTTCTCCATTGAAACTCTTTTTGCTAACTAGTTAGAATTGGATACTTATTTTTCTTTCTTTCTTTCTTTCTTTCTTTCTTTCTTTCTTTCTTTCTTTTTTTTTCTTTCACTTTTTGAATCTTCATTTCACCCACTGTGCCAGTCAAACTGCTTCTCCCACTTCAATCCTGCTTCTCACACCCTCCCTGCACCCCCTCGAAGCCTCACCCTCAGGCACTCTGCTTTTCCTCATGTGATGTGTATTACATAATCATCTTGAATAACTTTCGGTTTGTAAATGTTATAAATACTTAGTCTACTTAGTTGAGGAGCAGTCAGACCAGGGACATTCTCTCACTGAGGAAATCAAGAAATCCACCATGAGCACTCCAGGCAAAGTAAGTGCTTCACTTCGTAACTTCATAACCAACAGCAAGTAACAACTAACAACTATAACTATAACTAATAACTAGTTAAACCACAAGTGCACATTGAGCTAAATTACAGCATCATTTTCTCTAATCAAACTATCACAGATTTTTCATCACAGCACCCAATGTTTACCTGTGGAAACTCGTGGCCCACCATAGGGATGGCAGAAGAGCAGAGGAAGATAAATTACTAGAAACTTCTTGGGTGATAACTTGAAAATATGTATCAAAAGTCTTTAAAATGTGTCTATTATTTGACAGAAATTTATTTCAAGGGAAATGTTTATATTTTTATGAATAGTTTGACTGCAGCAATTTTAAAAAGACTAACACAGAAAGTAACCTTTCTCATATGCTAAGGAAATTGTTTAATAAATTATGATATACTAGTCAGTGCAGTGACAGCTTAAAATGGTCTTCAAGTACTCAGAATGCTACGTAGAAAAGTACCAGTCCACAGCACTCTCAGTAAGATGATATCAGACAACCGGCTGAAAGACTATACTACAATGACAAAATGGCAAAATGGTACCAGACTTGTTTTCCAAATTTGTGCCTTGACTGGGCATTGCCTGTGATTTAGGGGGAAATCTTTTTATGCAGTTTGTAGTTTTACTTGAGCTTTGTAGGTGAAAGCACCATTATTTAGCTAATCATTTATCATTTATAATTATCCAAATATAAAGAAGTCATATTTTAAGTCACTTTTAGTGTATATTCTCCTTTTCTTTGTATTACAAGAGATGTGTTATCTGCTCTTTTGTCCTGATCTTCTGAAGATGTAAAATTTTCTCAGCTCAGAATATCTGCAATTATTTGTTCAGTAAACTTTCACAGGAACAGATAAAGTTAGGAAAAACTGAAGTGTTCAAGTCAATAGGCGCTGGTGCAATAACAGAAGGAAAGCTCTCTGGAATAAAAGGAATATCTTCCAGAGAAACGGGCAAACATCAGAACTTATACTGTAAAGGTGTAATTAGACAGACTGCCTGGAGGCCTGGGAGACAGCTTAGGAGCTGCAGCACATGGCCTGCCCGCAGCAAAGCAAGTGTCACTTTCATGCTCAGAGTAAATGTGAAACTCTCTCTCTCTCTCTCTCTCTCTCTCTCTCTCTCTCTCTCTCTCTCTCTCTCTCTCTCTCTCTCTCGTTTCCTCCCCCAACAGATAATCACCTGCCGGGCAGCCATTGCCTGGGCCATAAATTCCCCTCTTTCAATTGAGGATGTGCAAGTGGAGCCCCCAAAGGCTGGTGAAGTTCGAATTAAGGTAAATTGAAGCCTTTTATGACATAGGCACTCTGGGGAAAGTAAATTTTACCTTTAAAATAGATCCATGCCATCTTCATTAGTAACCCAATGTGCACTAAAGCCAAAC
Organism: Sorex palustris; assembly: GCA_028565675.1. Classification (NCBI taxonomy): domain Eukaryota; kingdom Metazoa; phylum Chordata; class Mammalia; order Eulipotyphla; family Soricidae; genus Sorex; species Sorex palustris. Next base: position 5,969 of record JAOXYA010127187.1, read on the forward strand.
TAAGAGAGCACTTTTGGGATCGGGGCTACAGTACCATGGAAGAGCTTGTGTCATGAATTTGTGAAGCCCTATGTTTGATCCCCAGCAGTGAAAAACGAAAGACATTATTTTCACCATTAAAGGTATTTAAATAACGTTACCCAGTATTTTCCTGCTTGTGGAAACTCATGCTCCATCACTGGGAAACTAAAATTCTTAGGTGATAATGTTCTTAGGTGATAACTTGACAACATTGTATCAAAGGTCTTAAAAATTTGCCTGGGGGCTGGAGCTATAGCACAGCAGGTAGGGCGTTCACCTTGCACATGGCCAACCCGGGGTTCAATTCCCAGCATCACATATGGTCCCCCAAGCACTGCCAGGAGTAATTCCTGAGTACATGAGCCAGGAGTAACCCCTGAGCATCGCTGGGTGTGACCCAAAAAAGAAAAAAAAATTGCCTGTATTTTGATCAAGAAATATATTTATAAAATAATTTTAAACTTTATTAATAATATACAAAACAACATACATAACATATTTTGTGTACTTACACATATAATTTCTAGTCTGCTTACTTTTCTTAGTAAAGGAAGAATTTTTAAGACTAACATAAATGGGGGCCAGAAAGAGTACATCAGGTAAGGTTCTGCTTTGCATGTAGTTCACCCTGGTTCAATTCCTAGCACCACCTATGGTTCCCTGGAACCCCATGAAGACTGATCCCTAAGTGGAGAGCCAGGAGTAAGCCCTGAGCACTGTCAAGTGTGCCCCCAAAACAAACAAAACCTGAACGAAACTAATAGGATTAATGTTTGGAATATTAATCCTCAGGAATCCCCAAATAGGAGACTGTTAGAATAACTGACATTTTCTCAGGGGAGCAGGGAGTGGGGGCACTGGTGGTACTTAGGAGCCACTCTTGGTCCTCTGCTAAAAATCACTGTTACTGTCCTTCCATTGTTCATCCATTTGCTTGAGCGGGCCCAATAACGTCTCCATTGTGAGACTTGTTGTTACTGTGTTTGGCATATCCAATACATCATGGGTAGCTTGCCAGGCTTTGCCATGGAAGTGAGATACTCTCAGTAGCTTTCCAGGCTATCCAAGAGGGGCGGGAGAATCGAACCGAGATTGGCCAGCTCAGCCGAGTGCAAGGCAAACGCCCTACCACTGTGCTATCACTCCAGGGGATAAAAACAATAATTATAAAATATTGGCAGTTCACTCACATATACATTATTTTTCAGTTACTAAATTTTTAACTTACATTCTATAATTACCACAGCTGGTTCTATGTTCACAATGCAACTTCTTGGTTTAGAGGAGTCTTGAGTTCCTTCCATTTTCAAGGATAAGGGAATGAGAAATGCATGGCTCTAGACATCTGCAGTACGCAGTTGAAACCATAATGTTTATTTGGTGATTGACAGACTGTTACACCTTTGATATGGTGGTGTAAAAGCCTGTCTGTTACACTCCTACACCCCCATACATTACACCTCCATGCATCATAACACGCTCACAGTTCTAAAGGGCTTGATGCTGGTAGAGCAGTTTGCAGGAGCGAGCATTAGCTCTCCACAGTGGCCTTCAGAGAGTTGAGAAACAATTGCTAAATGAGGCTTTCAGGGGTGGGAATATGTTGTCTTGCTGTTGATTTCAAGGAATATGAAATCATTAAATACCTAAAATTAAGAGTGTCACTGCTTAAAATCTTAAACATTAAACTTATAAACCTTCTAATTTAAGACCAGGGAAACCAATACTTGATTCAACGTGATACAACTGTGAAAAGCCACATGGGCCACTCTCTACCTAGCCCAATCAAGCAGGAGGTAGAGGAGAATGGTTAGGAGAGCCACAGAGAAAAGAATGGAGGGAATCAGAAAGAAACAGGATGGGGTAGAGAAAGGGAGTCCACAAAAGAGAAAGCAGGTGAATCTATGCACCCGTGTCTGCAGCCATGTCCTGCACTTTACTTCATCATAGGAGGAAAATGAAACAGAAAAAGAAAGGTGGTAAAAATACAATGAAGAAAGAAGTTTGGTAACTGCTATTGAGAAGTTGTACTTGTCTATTTGCCATTCATCCAACAGCATTCATTGCGAAGCCATTGTCACTAAAGATTTGCTAGTTAATTAACCAAAGTTCTCTGTTTTCACTTTAATATGTTCCTTAACTACAAAAGCTACACCTTACAAATAAATCCAGAGTATCCTACAGGATGGAAGATTTAGGGCAGGGACTCAGGATAGCATCAGATCGCGGCTGACCATCCCCAAGGCCAGGCTGGTCTCCCTGGCTTCCTGGCCGTGAGTGACGGCATACCTCTAATTGTGTAGAAGAGAAGAGAGTGGCCAGGGCTTCCACCTGCCATATACCTAAGAAAACACATGCTTCCTCAGAGAGCTTCTGGAAGCCACTCAGCTCTGCAGGCACCAAACCACATACACCCCCATGGGCAGTCATCTTCTCTCCCTTCACCACAGAACCCCGTCACTGGCGTGGTTCCAAATATAAAAAGGGGGGGTGAGCTCCTACTGCAGATGCTGAAAGACTGCTCAGTGTGCTTGGTCATGTACGATCCTGGCTGCACGCAGGCACGGCCTGGGACATCCTGTGCGTACACCCAGTGTAACTGGGTTCATCTGCCGATACAGAGAGGAAAACTGAAGCCACTGAGAAATCCCAACACTCTGCAGTGGGAGTTAAATTTTGTAATGATTAGTTTAATTGAAATTCCCTTTATACTCTTAATTTAAGGAGTACTTGCTGGCCAAAGAGATGGTACAATGGGTAAGGCGATTACTTTGCATGCCACTGCCATGAGATCAATCCACAGCATCCCAAGCCTGCCAGGACTAGTCCTTGAGCACAGAGCCAGGATTAAGTTCTCAGCTCAGTTGGGTATGCCTAAAACCCAAATAATTATAAAGAAAAAGTTTTAAACATCCATTTTCCAGAGCATTGGGGAAGCATTCCATAATATTAGGCCTAAGTTTCGTGTTTCCCAGTAAATTACTTTATTGTAATGTGGTGTAAAAATCCTTTACTGTATTTGATTTATCCCCATATTTCAAAATTTTTTGATGATGCAGGATGACACGGTATATATTAGGACCCACATGTATTACTACATCTAACATAGCACATCACTTTGGACAAATCACCTCACCTTTTGAATGTTCTTTTCCTCAATGCTAAATTGGTGAAGATAAGACAAGCTTTGTCTTCTTGGAGTGTTTGTATAGTAAGCAAATGAGAAAATTCATGTAAAAAAATTTAGTACTAAACCTAAGAAAAAAGAAAGTAAAATTTCAAATCCATTTGATTCTTGGTCATTTCACTCCCATGCAGATGACCTCATCGGGGGTGTGTGGTTCTGATCACCATGTCCTGAAAGGATCACTCCCAGTGAACTTCCCTTTAATCCCAGGCCATGAAGGAGCTGGCATTGTGGAGAGTATCGGCAAAGGTGTAAACTCCGTGAAACCAGGTGGGAGTCAGGACCATAAAAACCTTCCCACAACACACTGCTGAAAGTTCTCTCTGTGTAAAAGGAGAACTCAAAATGCATTAACATATTATACAGGAGAAGCATACTGGCTTGTGATTTTACTAACCATGGGTCATGATGCACCATGTAGCCAATGATCTAAGAATCCTAAGGTTCTCTGTGTCACCTCTTGCCACCAGTGAACAGTGTGTGAGCCAGGGCTGTAGCTACAAAGCTGAGACAGGACAGGACTTTTAACTGACCCTGTCTGAGTGGGCAATACTGCTTATTACATACACATTAGTCCCCAAGCATTTAACACAGTGCCTGTCCTAGACAAAATGATGCAAGTAAATGAAATAGAATACAGGATTTGAATTGTAGGTGACAGATATAGTGACATTTCAAAGAATAAAAGAAGTAGATATATTCCTCCTTGGATGGAATTCATTTCCCATGACCAGAGAGAGAAGTGCTCATGCATGTGTTAAACATGTGCAAAGTCCTGGAGTTGATCCCCAGTCCCACAGGGTCTCCAAAGCATCATAGGATACTGCTCTGATGCCACCCAGCACAGCTAAGTATTTCCAGGGGGCTCCCAAACTCCAGAATTTGGCCATCGATGAGAATGCCTGACCCCCAGCACCACTGGAATTTGGCTCCCTTTTTTACGTAAGGATCTTGACACAGTGATTCTCAACATATATAAAATGGTTACGTGAATACGATCAATTACACTAATGAAGATATCACAGAACCCAGCATGTCAGAACTAGTCACACCAAGAGATTTATTACGCGGCCGCAGGTCATTCACTAAACTCAACAAACATTACCCCTCCACATACACAACAACATGAGGAAACAACGCAAATCCCCACCACAAGGAGACCACGAGGAAATAAGTC
>JAOXYA010127214.1:0-10352 GCA_028565675.1 Sorex palustris
GGGGGGGGGGGGGGGGGGGGGGGGGGGGGGGAGCATGGCACAATGCTGCCTTCTTCGCCCCTACACAGGACAGGTTGCCTGGGGCCTGGGAGATGGGCCAGGGTGCAGGCTCGTCAGTGTCAGATCGGTACCTCTGCCCCTACCGCTGGAGGGAACCACGGGACATGCTGTGCCCAGCCGCATTAGAGCAGCCCCTGGACATCGGTGGCCGTGCCCAGGGCTGTGGGCAGCTCTTCAGCCGAGCCATGTCCCAGTCCCTGTGCCTCACAGGTGCCCGCCTGGCACTGTGGCGGATGCCCAGGAGGAGGCAAGTGAGAGGGCAGAGGAATCCAGTGGTAGAGAGGTAGAGAGGCCTCCAGGTGTAGAGGCCTGAGTCGGCCCTGCCCACCACATGCCATTCCTGGCAGGCACCGCCGCTGTCCCATGGGGACCCGAGCTCAGCCGGGCAGTGCTGGGCAGGGGCTAGGGCATGGCCCCTCTGACGCAGGCACGGGGCCCTCACTTGAGTCCGATCCCCTTGGATGCTGCGTGCGCCCTGCGCTTCCGTTCAAAAAATCACAAAACTGGCGCAAACAAGAGTCTCTGGGAAAGATGGATTGAGTAGCCAGCGGCCAGCACGACCTTCTTGGCTGGAGTCTCAGGCCCCCTCCCGGGGCCAGGCCCATGCTTAGCGGGGTGGGCGAGAGCTCATCCCTCACAGCCTCCAGGGGCTCTGCTTGGGGGGTGGGGGACGGCTTCTCCACATCCCCTAGACCCTGAGCACTCCCGGAGGAGCTGGAGGAGTCTGAGTATGAGTTTCAGTGTGTGTGTGTGTATGTGTGTGTGTGTGTGTGTGTGTGTGTGTGTGTCTGTGTATGTCTCTCTATGTGAGGGCGGCTCTGACGGGCCACGGGGGCTGGTGCTGGTGTAAAGTGCAGCTGCTAGCCTTTGATCCAGAGTGGGTTGTGCATGTGTGTATCTCTGTGTATTGCTGTGTGTCTGTGTCCTGTGTGTCTGTGCGTGTGTGTCTGTGTGTGTCTGTGTATCTATGTTTGTGTGTGTCTCTGTGTGTATCTGTGTGTCTGTGTCTGTGTGTGTCTGTGTGCATGTCTGTGTCTATGTGTATGTCTGTGTGTCTGTGTATATGTGTCTGTGTCTGTATATCTGTGTGTCTGTGGGTGTCTGTGTATATCTGTGTATCTGTGTGCCTGTGTATGTGTGAGTCTGACTGTGTGTCTGTGCCTGTGTCTGTGTGTGTCTGTGTGTCTGTGTATCTGTGTGTGTGTCTGTGTACACCTGTGTCTGTGTCTATGTCTCTGTGTCTGTGTGTGTGTCTGTGTGTGTTTCTGTGTATCTGTGTGTGTGTGTGTCTGTGTGTATGTCTGTGTGTGAATCCACATTTCCCTTTGGAAAGGTTGGTTTCAGTTCATTCCTGATTGCTTTAGCGCAGCTCTAGGGCCTGGGCTCTGTGCAGGGTGAAGTAGGGTTGCGGCTCTTTCCCCGCTCCCCAAGGTCAGCTGTGTTATGAGACTCCGGAAAGGAGGAGGAGGCTGGGCTCCGTAGACGCAGGACCTGGACCCAGGACCTTGAGGCCGGTGACGGTCAGTCAGCCTGCAGCCAAGTACCACCCCCTCCAGCATAAGGGGAAATGCCGAATCCGGGGGTCGGAGGGCCGGGGAGCCCAGGAGTGAGGTGGTGCCTGAACACCGTCAGGGGTCACTCCTGAGCGCAGAACCTACAGAAGCTCCTGAGATCTGTGGGGGTGGTGCAAAGCCCCACTGGGCAGCGCAGACCCACGCTGAGTGCCCTGAGCCCGTGTCCACTGCGAGTGCAGGCATGTGTCTCTCCTTCCCCCATCCTGGGACCGTTTCCGAAGCTCAGGAACTTCTTTGCTGATTCATGCAGCCCTCCCAGGCCTTTTCTCTACCACGATCAGTTTACACGAGACTTTGCTTCCTAACGCCACAGTGTGTGTCCTCCAGCCCAGAGCCACCCGATAGATGCAGAGCAGGGTGTGAGCTGGATGTTGGTGGCCGAGAGTCAGAGCTCCCAGACCTCAGCTGGGCTCTGAGGGACAGGTCACCTACCGGGGGTCTCTGGGGTCTGAGACAGCAGTGAGGGGCTATCTACAGGTGCTGCAGGTGGCCAGCGTGGACACACATCAGCTTCCGGGGATCTAGGGGTACCGGGTGAGACAGATGAGCCCCGAGCACCCTATTTCTCCTCCCTGTCCCTGGGACCTCCAGCCTCTGAGCCACGGGGAGGCTCCTGAGTGCTGTAGACCCTGCCTGGGCTGGGATCTTGAAGCTGAATCCGCCCGGTGGTCCTCACCCCTGCCACAGCAGCCCCCCACCCCTTGGCCCACCCGGCCCTCCTCACCCCTCCACAGCACCTCCCTCCCCCTGACGCTCTCGCCCATCCCCTGGGGATCATGTGGGCCGGGGCCTGAGGCTCTGCATTTCTCAGGGCTCCCCCTTCAGAGGGGCCACTTGTCTCTCTCCCCCCCCAATCTCCCTCCCAGCCCTGTTACGCTCAGGGGATCTCCGCCGTTTTCAGAAATTATTCCACGCTGTGGGAAAGGCAGGAAATGGCCAACAAAGAGTTGTTGTGTTCTCTGCCTGTAACCGTGACTCCTGTGTGTGTGTGAGTGTGTGTGTGTGTATGTGTGTGTGTGTGTGTGTGTGTGTGAGAGAGAGAGAGAGAGAGAGAGGAGAACAGCTGGGCCCCTCCCTGGCACCCCATTCTACAGAAGAGATTCCTGAGCACAGAGCCAGGAGTGAGCCCTGAGATCAGCTGGGTGTGACCCCAAACAGACCGAAATTACAGTGTCCTTACTGGTGGCCAGTTTACGAGCCCCCTGGGGAGAGGAGCAGGTATCTGTGGAATGTCCCCAAGCAGGGTCTGCCTGTTTCTCATGGAACTTTGATCCATCTTGAAAGTGTCTGTCACACGGCGTGTGGAACCCCTGATTATGTCTCATCTCTATGTTTGCCACACCTGGCGGTGCTCAGGGCTCACTCCTGGCAGGGCTCCGGGACCCTCTGGGATACCGGGATCAAACCCAGGTCTGCTGTGTGTGAGGCAGGAGCCCTCCCCGTCGTCCTGTAGGTTGGACTCTGGTTATGTCTCGCCTCCGTTGGTCCTGAGCAGGGGGGTTTCCACAGCCGTCTTTGCTGCCCAGCATGTAACCGGCGTCCAGCGGCCAAGTAATGACAGACGCCCCATCCCGTGCCTTGTCTCAGCCCCTCCCCCATCGGGCAGGTGGGGGACCTGCTCTGTGTGGCTCAGGCCACAGCTGGGACCGCTGATGATGGACTCAAGACTCAGGGGAGCGGGCAGCGTCAGTTTGAAGTCCCAGGGTTTGATTCCAGAGCCTTCCGCCACCATGCCCTGCACCCCCATTCTGAAAACTCGTGGGGAGCCATGGTGGGGACATGAACATGTAATTTCACTTTGCAAGGCTTCAGGCACAGTGACTCTCTCCAGCCCTGGGCTGGAAGCACCGGAGATGCTAAGAGACTTTACGAGTCAGTCCGTGACCCTCAGCCCTGCACCGTTGGGGGCCCCAGACACCTCTGTAACAGGAGCCACAGAGTCCAGGAGCATCATTGGTCCTCGTGGGAAGAGCCCGGTGCTGTGTTTGCAAGGAGCCCCCATGCCGAGAGTTCCTCAGAAGCCCCAAGGCAGAGGCGTTGACTCGGGACAGACAAACAAAAGGAAGTTGGCGCGGGGGCACCGCTGGTGACTCATGGCCAGTGGAAAACGGCCGTCACTCAGCCCCACGCCTCCCAGGGGCAGGGCGGCGCCTGGCCAGGACAAACACCAAGTGTCTTTCTGCTGCTGCCCATAGCTCGGGGTGGCCGTGGGCAGGCCTGGGCAGACGGGCTGAGCCTGGGCTTGGAAGTATCAGGACACCTGCGTGGGATCAGGAGGGGGATAGGGTCAGCTCAGCCACTGTGTGTGTCCCCCTCCCCCCACCTGCCCCCGGCTGGGGTAGGAAAGCAGGGAATCAACCCGTATCCCTGTGGACACTGGGAGGTGGGACTCTGCCTCCCTGGCAGCAGGTGAGAAGTGGGTTCAGGATCAGCCGCCGGGCGAGGTGGGTCCTGTCTGAGTCCCCAGCACCTGCCCTGGTGGTCACGGTATGCAGAACTGGGCCCGAGGGCTTGGCTGGTACCCCATTTGTCTGTTGGCTTCACCATCCCTTCAGTCTTGGCCCCGTGAGGTCTGGGGGTGTGCAGACCCCATGCGTCTGCCCACGGCCATCCCAAGCATGAGATACAGGAGTGGGTCAGGCTGGGTAGTGGGCAGGGCTGCTGCCAGCACGCCTAGTCATGTGGACACCAGCCCTGCAGACGTGCCTGTCTCTTGGCTTCTCTCCTTTGGGGGCAGGGAAGGTCTGGGGTCACAGCCAGCTAAGCTTGGGGGGCAGGTGCAGGGCCAGCAGCCTACCCCGTCCATGGCAAGGCCCTCACGGGTGGGCAGGAGGCTCGGGGCTGGGCCATGCTCTGGAGTTACTCCTGGCTCTGTGCTCAGGGATCACTCCAGCAGCGCCAGAACTGGGATCAAGCTAGTGGGGCGTAAACCCTCGAGCTGGGCCCTCAGGTCTGCGGCTTTCCTGGACCGCTGCGGGCTGGGAGGTCAGCTTGGAGGACAGGGCCGCCTTGCCCTGCAGATACTGTCCCCCAGCTTGGGGCCACAGCCCTGGGCCGAGGAGAAAGCGACACTCTAGGCCAGACACACTCAAGTGTGAGCCGGGGCTTGGGATTATCCGGACAGCTCACCCGGTCCCTGTGACTTCAGTTGGGGGCACTGTTCAAGGGCCCTGGGGCACAGAGCCAGCGGGGGCATGGGGGGGGTACCCAGACCCAGAGGCTCGGCACCCCTTCCCCTGCGAGCAGCCGACCACTGGGAGCTCTGTCCCTCCAGGCCCCTTGCTCCTGTGGGCATCCACACGGGCCAATCCACAGGGGCCAATCACCAGATAGTTTGTTTCCAACTTTGTAGGGAAAGAAAGGTCTGCAAGGATGTATCGGAACCTGCAGGGTTACAATGTTTCCTTGTTTCAGGAAAGCTAAGGAGGCCCCTAGGGGCCACGCAACCGGCAGAGGAAAGGGGAGAAGGAAAGTGTGTAGGTCCGGGAGTCGGGCATCCTGGCAGCCCCGGGGAGCTCGCTCACAGCTCACACTGGCCATGGGTGGCTGGTGGCTGGAGTGATTCCTGAGTTCAGAGTCAAGACTAACCCCTGAGCATCGCCAGGTGGGACAGGACAGGAAAGGAAAGGAGAAAAGAAAGGATAAAGAGAGAGAAAGGAGAGAGAGAGAGAGAGAGAGAGAGAGAGAGAGAGAGAGAGAGAGAGAGAGAGAGACTGGATCACTAGCACAGTGGATAGGGCGTTTGCCCTGCATATGCCAGTCTGGGTTCAATTCCCAGCATCCCATATGGTACCCTGAGCACTGCCAGGAGTAATTCCTGAGTGCAGAACCAGGAGTGACCCCTGAGCATCGCTGGGTGAGACCCCCCCAAAAAAAAGAAGAAGAAAGAAAAAGAAAGGAAGAAAGAGAAGGAAAGAAAGAAAGAAAGAAAGAGACTGAGAGAAAGAAAGAAAAAGAAAGAAAGAAAGAAAGAAAGAAAGAAAGAAAGAAAGAAAGAAAGAAAGAGAAAGAGAGAGAGGGAGAGGCTGGAGTGATAGTACAGCAGGTAAGGTAGAGTGTTTGCCTTCCAGCGGCCAACCTGGGTTCAATCCCCAGCATCCCATATGGTCCCCTGAGCACCGCCAGGAGTAATTACTGAGTGCATAGCCAGGAGTAACCCCTGAGCATCGTCAGGTGTGACCCAATAAGCAAAAAATAGGAGAAAGAAAGAAAGAAAGAAAGAAACTGAGAAAGAAAGAAGAGAAAGAAAGAAAGAGACTGAGAGAAAGAAAGAAGAGAAAGAAAGAAAGTTCTTTGGTTCCAGAGCACTAGTATAGCAGGTAGGGCGCTTGTCTTCCACACAACCCAGCTTTGACCCCTGGGACCCCTTATTGTCCCCGAGTCCCACCAGGAGTGCTCTCTGAGCACAGAGCCAGGAGTCAGCCCTGAGCATTGCAGGGTTTGGACCTCCACCTGCCCCCAAACTAAAGGAGGGAAGCTTGTCCTTGGCATGTCCACCAGGGACACACCCTCCCCTAAAGCACACATGGAACCGGACCCAAGATCCAGAGTTTGGCACAGCTACCACTGTCCACTCCCCGGCACTTCCTGGAGATGGAACTCGGGTGGCCAAGGGACTAGTTGAGGGGCCGCACAGATGACCCTGGGGCTTCTCCCTGAGACTCAGCATGCGCTGCCCACAGCATGGCTGACCCAGCCACGTCACCCTGCAGCGAGCCCCGGGCAGGCAAACCCCAGGTTTTCTGCATCACCACATGGTTAGACACGTACAAAATTTGGGGGGGGGGCGGTTGGGGTCCCCACCCAGCCCTGTGCGGTTCTTCCTGGGCAGAATCTCCCAGCTGGGAGATTCCTGGGCCTGGCTGCTGCCAACCGGAAGGAGCCACAGCGCCACCTTGTGGGGAAGCCCCGCCCCTGCACCCGTCCCTCACCGCCCCTGGTGACACCACACTGATGGCCAGGTCCCCCGAGATGTGTCTCTGTCACCTGCCTGCCATGCTGATTCTTTGGTACTGAGGATATTATTCGTCTAAATGAATTAACCCCAGGCCAGAAGGGCAGGTCAGCACCCGGTGGCCAGAAAGTGCCCACCACAGGACCCTTCCCACCCTGTCTGAAGCCACCCCAATCCCGGGGACCCTGCAGGTGGACCCCAGCCCCAGGGCTGTGATAAGGAGCTCCCAGCCGCTTCCTCCTCCTCCTCCGTGACCCCAAGCCCCTCCTGTGCCCCCCCATGAAGCATCCTGCTGACACCATGTCCTTCTTGTCTTCCAGCCCCCCTAAGCCCACCGTGTTCATCTCTGGAGTCATGGCCCGGGTAAGCACTGGCTGTGCCGCTCAGCTGGGGAGCGTGGGGGGTGGGGTTGGGCTTGGGGCTGGGCTGGGGGTCTTGTCCTGGCGACCCGGGGCATCAGAGATGGCAGCACTGGGCCCCTCAAGGCCCCTCGCCCCGGGCAGTCAGAGCAATGGGATGGGGGTGTGGGGCCCTCCCTTGTACTGACCTCCCCGCCCCACCCATGTCCCCCCCGCAGGGCGACAGAGATTTCCCCCCGGAAGCTGCCCAGGTGGCCCACCAGAAGCCCCGCGCCTCCATGGACAAACACCCGTGCCCAAGAACCCAGCACATACAGCAGCCCCGCAAGTGACCGGCCCCGGCCCCCGCGCCCTGCCACAAGGAGCGTCTCCCCCTGCCCGCCCCCGGAGGCCCCCCTCCACCTGAAGCACCGGCCTCAGCCCAGGGCACCTGGCCGCCTTTGGAAAAGCATCGTGTTCCCCCCAACAAGGGCCGCTAGGCAGGGGCTGAGACCCACGTCCAGGGCAGGTGACCCAGAGTCGCCGTGGGTCTGTGTGGCTCATCACTGCGTGTCGGGCCCAGGGCAGAGAGAGCAGGGCCCGAGTGCCCGAGTGCCCGGGTGCCTGTGCCCACGGGGATGCTTTGGTCTCAACCCCAGCATTGCTGGGCATGACACAACCACCCCCCAAGAAAAACAGGGGCCGAGAGATGATAGTACAGGGGTAGAGGCACTTGCCTGGCACCCGGCCGACCCCGGTGGAATCCCAGCTCCACATATGTTTCCCTGCACACCACCAGAGGTCACTCTTGAGCACAGCTAGGAATAGCCCCTGGGCACCACCTGGGCGAAGCCCCCTGCCTCCACCCACACACACATACACACCAGGAAGCACAGATTTTGGAAGACTGGATTAAGATGAGGGACCAGCTCAGGCTTTGAGGGGTGGGCAGGGAGGGCTTGGCATTGGACGAGAGCGTCAGCGACTTTCCCGCCCAGGGTGGCACGCAGCCCGCCCACTCTCCCACCCTCCCCTCCTCCCACATGCTCTGTCCCAGTAGTCTCTGGCTGGACACAAGTGTAGGCAGTTGTCCCAGAGGGGTCCCAGCATGGCCCCAGACCAGTCTCACCGGAAACCCAACCCTGCACTGCCAAGCGGTCCCCCGCGCTGTCCAGCAGTCACCTGCAGAGCTGCTGTGAGCTGGGCCGGGGCAGCAGACTTCCCGCTGCTTCTGGAACTGTGTTCTCCCCAGGACAACTCCAAGCTGTGGGTCGGCCAGTGGCCCCCAGCCCCTCCGCCGGCCATGTCCAGAGCCCTGCCCTTACTGCACTGGTGTCCAGCACAGAGCCGCCCGAGACCGTGGCTGCCCAGGGCCGGGACCAGCCCCGGGAGGGGTCTCTGGGTGCCTGGGTCACTGAATGGGCACTGTTGGACAGGGCGAGGGCAGCCGGCAGGAGACACACCTGGACCATCACGGGCCCTAGGAGGTGGGTCCTGTGCCGTGGAGTCTGGGGTCCCCGATCGATCGCCAAAACCTGGGGTCCTCTGCGGCTGGTCGGCAGCCTCCTCCATCTCCAGGCACTCGCTCAAACTGTGCCCAGCCTGCCACTGCCAGCAGCCAAGACCCCTCCTGGCTCTCTGCCTCCTGCCCGCCCCCTGCTCGGACTGCCGCTGGGCTCTGGGTGCAGATCTCCCCTGGGACAGGCCAGTGGCGGCCGCGGCAGGAATCAGACGGTTCTAATAAAGCGCCTGGACCCTTATCCTGGTTCTCCTGTCTCAGACTGTGCCTTGCCCTTCTCTGGGGTGCCCGGAGCTTTGCAAAATGGCTCGTTCCTAGGGACCAAGCAAGCCAGGGTGGGTGCCCGGCGCCTGGTGCTGTTCCACCCGGGAGCTGACCCCTGGTTACAGAGGGGCGGCCGGACAGGAGAGGCGGGACATCTGGGAAGGCATCTGAGTGCAGACCTCAGCAGCTACACGCGGCTGCAAATCCCCAGAGCACCACCAGGGGTCTCCCTGAGCACAGCCAGGAATAGCCTCGCGGCACTGCTGGGTGTGGTCTGACCCTCCCCCCAAAATAGTGGTGAGTTGGGGAGCTGGAGGCTGGTGAGGGACAAGACTGTCACCCCCACCCAAAGCACCTGGGGCCCTGGGAGAGGCTGGCGGAGACCTGCAGTCTCCCCAGGCTCCAGAGCGTGGGGGGAAAGGGGGGAACACATTAGTCTGAATTGACGCATCTTCTGTCCCGAGGCTCTGGTTATAAATGATGCTCTGGGGAAGGGGAGACGAGACAGTGTGTGTCTGGGGTGGGGGGGTTGCTTGCCTTGCATGGCCCCATCCCCAGAACTGCAGGAGGGATGCAGGAGCACAGAACCAGGAGCAAGCTCTGAGCACTGCCGGGCACAAGGTCTTAAAGGAAAGAACAAACCGCTTTAAGCCAAGGAAACAGCTGTACGGACAGCCCGCCTGGCGCTCGCAGGGTGGCATGGACAGGTGTCTGGGGTGCTGCACCCAGCCTGCCCTTAGCCGTGCTTGGGGAGAGGAGAAGGATGGAAGGCGGCCACGAGTGCCACAGCGGGGCCTTCCCTGGCAGTGGGGGCAAGTCTGATGTAGGAGCAGGGCCCAGGGATGGAAGGTCCAGCCTGGTGTAGGACAGCAGGTGGGAGCCTGGGATGAGGCACCAAGTGCCGACAGGCCCAGGACTGCCCCGGGCCCGTGTAAGGTCCCGGCCTGAACCCCCTGGAGTGTACACAGCTGAGCCCGTGGGGGGCTCTGGGGAGTCGGGCTGCCATGGCCACAGACCCGTGGCCCCAAGGAAAGCAGGCCTGGGGCAGGAAAGACCACAGCAAAGTGGGGAGCCCAGCCAGGCTCAGAGCCCCATCCCTGACCTTAGGGCAGGCAGGAGGCAGGGGAGGGGGCCGTCACTCTGCCCACTGATCCCCCAGTGTACCCTGGACTCTGCCCTCCCCTCTTCCTATCCCCCACCTGCCCAGCTTCCCGGCTGGTGAAATTCTGCTTTCCACAAACCCCAGATAAAGGGTTTTTCTCCCCAGGACTTGGCTTCCTGCTGGGCTTCTCAGCAGTGACAAAACAAAAGCAAGACAAAGCATTGCATAATCGCCCCAGCGGGCACCTTCTGCCATCTGTTCAGAAGGAGAGAGGGTGGGGGGTGGGAGGGAGGGGACAGTCACCAGAGCCACAGTCACTTTCATTTCCTCAGTTGCTGTGACATTCAGGGGGGTCTCCAGAAAGACAGGCCCCCCCTGGGGTGTCGATTGGTACAAAGAAGGAAACGTAGATGCAAAAGTAGATGGGAAGGATTGGGGACTGGAGCAACAGCACAGCGAGTAGAGTAGGGCGTTTGCCTTGCACATGGCCGACCCGGGTTCGATTCCCAGCATCCCATATGGTCCCCCAAGCACCGCCAGG
>JAOXYA010127221.1:0-10352 GCA_028565675.1 Sorex palustris
CTTTTTCTCTCTGTTTCTAAACTGTACTCTGTCTCTTGTGTCTCGTGTTCATTCGGTTGGTCCTTCCTTGCACCATCGGATCAATCCTCGGGCCACCTCCGCGGGCCGGAGAGTGGTTACCGGGGCCCCCTGCACACTACCACAGGAACACTCCTCTCTACCACAGAAACACTCCTCACTACCACACAGAACACTCCTCACTGCCACAGGAACACTCCTCACTACCACACAAAACACTCTTCACTAGCACAGGAATACTCCTCACTACCACAGAAACATTCATCTACCACGGGAACACTCCTCACTACCACGGGAACACTCCTCTCTACCACGGGAACACTCCTCACTACCACAGGAACACTCCTCACTACCACAGGAACCCCCCCCCCTCTACCACAGGAACACTCTTTACTACCACACAAACACTCTCTACTACCACAAGAACACTCTCTTCTACCATAGGAACAGTCCTCACTTACTACAGAAGGTCTTTCTGTTTTGGTGACAAGATGAAACTGTCATGCTAAGTGAAACAGGTCAGAAGAAAAAAGTGCTCTCACTCATGGAATAGAGAGACATCACCGGGAACAGAGAGAATGAAAACAAGCCCCGGGATCTTGACCACAGATCTGAGGGGACCAGAGGCCTAAGGGGGGGGGAAGTTGCAGGGTCTGTGGGGCCCTGATATGATGAGTAACAGCTGGTGGGTAGGTACCACCCAGCTGGAAAGCTGTAAAACACACACCGCTTTGTGTGCCAGTGTTATGCCCATGAACAAAGTGACACAGCTACAGAGCATGCTCAGAAGGCCTGTGCAAGTGTTGAAGGAAGAGATCTGGCGCCTGTCACACCTGAGACTCCAGGGTCTGTGGCCCCCAAACTCCACTGGTATGATTCTGGTGATCCCTGAGTACTGCCGACAGTGAGCCACAGAAACAAATGAACTAAGTTCATAAACGCAATGTTCTGAGGATGAGGAAGTAACAGGGAAGTTACCTCTGTAAGTTTCTCCGCACCAGGAGACAGTGAGGGGGATCGCCACAGGGCATCATCATGGGTACAAGACTGAGGACACAGGGCATTGTGCTCACTGTCATGGTCCTGAGAGGGCATGAGACTAGTGGGGGACAGCAGGACTGGAGCCAAGGGAGGCCGGGGCCAAGTTCCTGAGGCAGGAACGATGAGCTCTCCGGGAGTGGATGCTCAGTCCTGAGGAACGTGGCTGTATGTATGCCCGTGTATATGTGTGTGCACATATGCATACTTGTATACGTGTGTGCATGTGTGCATGTGTGTGTGTACTTGTGTATGTGTGGTAGGGGGATCAGGCAGGAGAAACCAGAAGCATGAGGTATTCAGGAGGAGCAGGTCCAGCGGGCAGTCTGTGGGCTCCTGAGAAGCTCCCCTGGGAACCCTGGGAGGGAGGCTCCGTGTGTGCATAGCTCAAACCACTCACCCAGCCCTTGGGTGCAGCCTTGGAGCTGGCAGCTCACAGGTGGGACAGGCTGAGGGGGGAGGACAGGGCATCCCACTGACGGTGTCTTCAGAACCCTGTGAGGGCAGCACCAGCTGGCCTGGACTGGGCACAGACAGCAGTGATGTGGGGATTAAGGAGTGGGCGCGACTGAGCCCATGTCCCCCCTCCTCCCTGCCTGTTCAGGGGCCCAACCCAGCTCTCCTAGAGCACAGAGGGAGCAGGTAAAGTGCAGGAGTAGTGTCCAGGGTGCAAAGGCAGGACTGCGCCCCTCGTGGAATCTTCTATAGTATTCTGTGGAGACACCTTATGTAACCACAGGCTTGGTTACAATCTCTAAAATATCTCGTCAACTGTGACCCGATAAACATACTCAGATATTTTCTCTGGAATCTGCGCCTCTGAGGAAAACAAAACAAGCATCAATTCTGAACACAGGCGGGTCACCATGGGTGCAGAGGTGTGGCCGCGCCTCCTAGACTGTCCTGCGCTCACACACGTCAGCATCTCTGGTATAACCGTGGCTATTTTTGATGCTCGCAAAACCCAAGCATCTCTCCTCTCTATATTTCAAAGAAAGCCCTAGCAATTATTGAGTCAGTTCTGAGACAGATTGCATTTTCTCAGAAGCAGCAAGCAGAGAAAAAGGAACTTGCAGCCAAAAATTTAAATTAGAGTAGAACATCATTTCAAACTTAGCTTTTTTTCTTTCTCTTTTTTTGAGGTTCTGCTAACACTCTGAATAATCATGCTTCTGCAGAGGCTTCCTGGTGGGTTTCTTTAGCCTCCTCAGAATCCAGAAGTGGCAGTTGGCTAGCCCTGAGCTCCCTCAAGACACTCTGGATTGTGCACGTGTGAGGGGCACTGGGGCTTGAACTCCGTCTCACTCTTGGCCCGGGTGCTCTGAGGAGCTGAGCCCACTGCCAGCCATCTTCCTCAGATCCCACACCAGAATCACAGGCAGTTGTGGGCACACTAGGTTTGAATCCATGGTCTCATTCTGGTCAAGTAAACACTGCCAGCCACTTAGCCATCTTCCAGGCCCCTCAGGAAGGGTCTGAGCCACCTGCCCAAGCCACCCGTGCATGCCCTCGAAGGGTCACAGGGGCTGGGTAGGAGTGGACAGGCCGGAAGTCACCTTGGATGCTGTGCTCATGGCCCCTGACCTCCTGGGGCTGGGTCTGTGGTGGCTCTTATGTTCTTCTCTATGAAACCCTTGAGGAGTCTGACTTCACCTGCATCCCACTGGTGGAGCCAGAGCTGGGGAATGCTTGGAGCCCCACAGAACAGACCCAGATGCTCATGCTGTCTCCCAAGACCCACGTGCACAGAGGCTCCAGGTCTGACTCGCAAGGGAGCAGCATGGGGATTCTAGAACTCTCCACTAGGTGTCACATCTCACTTCCTGCCAGATGCTCACCAGAATGGGCTGTGCTCTCTCCCAGGTCCGTTCTCTTCTCCCCAGTCGCCAGCTCCTAGCCTACAGTGCCAAGACCCCACCTCACCCAACAGGCCTCCTGGGGTTCAGAGACCGGTGGACAGCGGGACCCTGGTCGTGGGTGTCCTAGGAAGGAGGAAACGACACAAGGAATACTGGCTCTCCATGGGCTGAGGCTGACTCTGAACAGTTTCTGACAGGAAACAACCCCTTATCCAGCATCTGAAGCTACCTATGGACCCTTCTCAGACAAGGACTCTCCTCAGACCATGGACCTTCCTCAGACCAAGGACCCTCCTCAGACCATGGACCTTCCTCAGACCAAGGACCCTCCCTCCTCAGATCGTAGACCCTCGTCAGACCATGGACCCCCCCTCAGAGCACTGGTTACATCCTGCTCCATGTCCCCTAGTTCTGGTCAAATAAAGTTTTGAGCACTGGAATCCAGCTGGTACCATGCCCGAAACAAGCATTTCAGGGGTCCGGCCATACCCCACCTCCTCATTTGCAAGTGTTCTGCATATCCCACACAAACAGAACTCCACACAGACTCTCTCTCAGGGTGAGAAAGCTTAGGGCAAAGATGGCATGAAAGAGGCGCAGCTGCCGAGCCAGTGAATGGGCTTTTTCTGGGAGAGGCAGGCTGCCCGCAAGGAGGAGCTCTGAAGATGGTCAGCAAGGTTGGAATCTGGCTCTGGATGCAAAGTTCTAGTCTCCCCGAAAACTCTCACAGCCTCGGCTGACCTAATAAAAACTAAAGGTGCTTTTCTGGAAGCAGCAAGGATGGCTATTATTACTTTCAGGTCACGGCTTTGGGGAGGTTCTGTTTCAGCTCTTTCATCTGGAAAAGGTGCTGCTATCAACCTTTTGATGAAGCGAGAATTGTAAAAAGCCGAGAAAAGAATTCCATCAGTGGCTTCGGAAAGTGTCTGGGGCCTCTTTTAGCCCCACGAAGAACCACCAAGTGCCACGAAGCTTGTACTCATGCCGTGCTGGCCGCCATAGCAGCACATGGGCTCAGGCCCCTGTGTAAAAGAGAAAACTGAGGCACAAAGTTCTGGGTTGCAGTTGACAGAGTTGGTGGAGCTGGACCGGAACCTCCCCTGAAAGTGCCCACGCCTCTAGGCTGCATCTGTGAGTCTGCACAAATCTAGTACAAGCTGGGGTCTCCCAGGGGTTACTGGGGAGCTGGGGGTGTCTCTTGGCAATTCTCAGCCAACAGAGCGAGCAGTGTGGTGCGAGAGCCTGAGGTTCTGGGGACCATGTAGGCCACCCCAGGATGCTGGGGAGAGTCCAAGGCCACACTGGAGATGCTTGAGGGACCACAAGGTACTGGAAGCAGGCTGAGAGCCCAGGTGCAAGGCCCGGGCCCAACCCTGCGGATCTCCCAGGCCCTGCAGTTTCTCTCCTCTCATTTCCAGGGGGTGGGGTTGGTCCACGCCTTGTTGTGCTCAGGGGTTACTCTGGAGCCATCCCGTGGTACCAAGGATTTGAACTGACCTTGGCCGTGTACCCGGCAAATGTACCTCCCCGCAGTCTGGCACCCCTGCAATTTCCAGCTGAGCATCGCATGGCTTGTTTTCAGCGTGAAGCAGAGTTTTCAGCTCTAAACGCTGCCAGTCCCTTATGGGGAAATGGAAAAGGTGCCTTTTCTCTTGTCACACAAGACTACGGGGGCTTGTCCTGGGCCCCCTCCCTCCCATCCCCCCGATCAGGATCACCCTCACCTCACTTCGCTGTGTTCCCAAACTGACTTCCCCTCAATGTTTTCTCCTTCCAGCCCTGCCCATGAAAACGCTGCTGTGGGTGGCACATGGATGGGGCCTGTCTCGAATCCAAGCCCATGTGAGGGCCGAGAATGGCAGCCAGACACCCACAAGCTCCAGGGCACGGCAAAGGCTTGGCTGGGTGGGCAGCGAGTGGCGGGGCGCTGTGTTGGGGCGCATGGGCCAGGCTCTCGCCGACCCCTGCCAGTGCCCCCACACCCCCACCTGAGCCAACTGAGACCGTGTGTGCCACCGTCCAGGAACTTTCTCACACCCCTCACTCCGAGTGGCTGCCCTTGACACGGGGCCTGCCCCTTCTGGAACCGTCCTTCCTTCCACAGTCCCCCCAGCAACCCTCGGCTATAGCCTCAGAACCTCCTGGATGTCCCAGCGTTGTTGGGACTTAGCTCAGGGTCTGACATGGCTCTCTGATGTCTGGGTTACTAGCTGGATAGGGGTCCAGCGGCCCCCGCCAGTCTCTGCCAATGCGGCCACAGGACACCAGACTCGAGAACGTTCCTGCCTCAGAGGAGGGAGGATTTCGGAGTGGAGCGTGTGGTCTGGCCACTGGAAGCGGCCGGGATGCTCCACTGCTTGTGACTCAAGAGATGCTGGAGGCTTCAGCCTGATAAGAACTAAACTCCCAACACCGCTGTGCTCTCGGGATGTCCCTTGGACGCGCACACAGAGCAGTGTCCTCAGACACGACACAGTGACACCAGACATCAAGAAGGATGGTTTGGTTTCTTGGGAGAGCAGGGAGCCTGGTTGGCCGTTGCTAGGTAACTGCACATGAAGGCGACTCAATTCCACCTCGATTTTAGTGACCTGTGGCTGTGACGGTGGGCCTGCCTGCCATGAGCTGTATGCACCGGGCCGCAGCAGGAAGACACGGCTGCTGTCATGAGGAAGCTCGCTAGCAACATCATACCTCACGCCCCGGGTGCTCCCCCTCTCCCCTGCCTGGCACAGCGGGGGGCTCAAGCAAGCCAGCGAACACCGAAAGCTTCTTCATGGGGCAGCTGGATCCCAAAGCAAAGGTCCCACCTTGGCGTCATGGCTTGGGGACCCCGACCTGCCAGCTTCCGGAAGCTTCTTAGAAGCCGGCACGTTCACAGGGTGGAGAAGGAACAGCACGGGTTCTATGTGCATGAGTATATGTGTTTGCATGTATGTGTGCATGCGTGTGCCAGCCGGAAACAGCTGGGGCCTGGCATACCCCCAGCCTCTGCCTGCCCTTCCCGGAGACATGGTGGCACTCAGAGGGTCTTCGTGATGACACAGGACGAAGAGATGATGGTGGAAATGCAACAAGAGCAGAGCATGGAGTGATACACGCGGGGCCTTGGCAAGGACACTGAGGTGGCCCCGGAAAGGGCATGGGACGGAGGGGGCTGGTGCTGGCTTTGCTCTGATAGTCAAAAAGCTTCGCTGGCTGCCTGGGAGCCACTGCTGACCTTTGGGAGCATAGAACCCGCGCTGTCCCCATGTGCACCCTAGAGTCACCTGCACTGGGCTCTGGGGGCAGGCGAGTTGAAGCGCAGGGCCAGGGGCGCCTCCCCTCAGCCGCGCTGGGCCCACTGGCTGCCTGCAAGTGCCTGGGGTTGGCTTTCAGTGCCTTCCACGGCACAGAAGGTACTGCTGGGGTGAGGCTGAGCCAGTACTCAGGAGCCGGGGAGAGGCAGGGCAGGGCAGGGCAGGGCGCAGAGAGGGACCCTGTTCTCTCCAGGGAGGGAGCACTCTGGGAGCTGCTGAGAGCAACCAGCACAGGTCTGTCGTCCTGGTGTTTTAGGGTGATGCTGACTCGAGGGGAGCAAAGATCCATGTACACGTGCACACACACGTGTACACACGCATGCACACATATATGCAAACACATATACTCACGCACATTCACACACACGTGCACACACATGCATACACACATGCATGCACATACATACATGCATGCAAACACTCATACACACTCAACCACACATACACAAGCACACACACATGCACACACATGCAAACACACTTATACTCACATACACACCCATGCATGCACCCACCCACCCATACATTCACACATACTTATACACACTCACACACATATACACACACACCAGTGCACACACACACACCCATACGCACACATACACGCAAAGATATGCACACACACATGCACATAAACATATGCACACACACATGAACACAAACATATGCACACACACATGCACGGATGCAGGGACACCTCTAACTCCCTCACTCTTCCTATTAGATGTGGTGAGAGAACCGCCTTGCCAGCTCTGCTCACCAGACTCCCAGGGTATTAAGAATTTTTCTGGGCCAGCTGGATGCGATATTCTGTTGACCTCATTATTTGTAGATGATAGAATTGGCCGCATCAAAGACCTGAAAGGCTCGGATGGTTTTCAAAACCTCTTTATTGAGGAATGATCTACACACGTGCAGACGGTGGAGGACCTGTGCACGTCCACCTTCTGCATCAGCGCGAGGCGCTTGTCTGGTGCTGTCCCGGGACTGGTCCAGGGAGGGGTGCCCTCTGGGTGCTGGGAACGCACTCCAGGGAGGTGCTGAGGTGGGAGCACGGCTCCAGACAAGCCACAGAGAGGACCTGGGCAGCAGAAAGCTGAGGCCTGCAGGGGGCACGGGACGGGGGCAGTGTGGGGAGGGCATGGGCAAGGGTCCCCGGCCAGGAGATGTGGGACCCTTGTACTTAGCAACACACCACGGAAGGAGGATCCCAAAGCAGAAGGCGGTGATGAGATCAGGCACCTCCTGGGTGAGAGGCCGGGAAGGGCGGGGAATAAATCAGAGATTCCTTGGCCAGACAGGACAGTGGGCCGGGCTCTTGCCTCACCCAGGCTCACCCCCGGCACCACCAGGATGATCCCCAAGCACAGAGCCAGGAGCATGCCCTGGACACCACTCCCCACACCAAACTGTTTTTTTTTTTAAATAAGAGCCAGAGAGAATGAATATGTTGGAAGAGGATGTTAGAATGGTGAAACCCTAACTACGCAGAAGGCAGAAGGGATTCCTGAAAGTCGACAAGCAGCATCCAGGGGAGCACTGGGAAAGAGGGAAGGACAAAGCCTATGAGGGCAGAGAGGACAATGGCCACTGGCCTCCCTGCTGACCCTCCTGTCCCAGGTGGACCTGCTCCTTGAGTATGGATGGGACCCATGGCCAGCAGTGGCAAGCAGAATAGGGCAGGAAGGATGGCGGTGACTTTTGAGATGGACAGGAACTTCCTCGCTCTCACCCGTCCTGAGGGAGTCAGCTACCAGGTTCTGAGCTGCAATGAGGAGAAAGCTGGGGGCTGCAGGGTCTCAGGCGACCACCGGACAGCTGCCAGAGGGGTCTGTGAGTGTGACAGAGGCTTAGCTGCACTGCGGGGACTGCCCATGTGATGGCAGACCCAGGCACGGCCTGTGGCACTCACGCAGGCCTGGAAAAGCCGAGAGGGCAGAGGTGCGCCTACCAAGTCACGGAGGCGGCACTTGCTCTTGGCAGGAGGTGGCTAGGACATGTGGGTGGCAAAGGATGGAGCAGAAACATCCCCAGGGAAAAAACAAAGACTGCAGTCCTCTGAGACACAGGAAAGGTGAGATCAAGTCACGGGGTATGGACACGAGAGGCGTTGCTTCGACTGAAGGATGACTACTCCCCCCATTCAGACGTGAAAATAGCATCCCCAGGTGAAGCACTGAGAGGGAGAATCTTTGGTGAGCTCAGACAGGCTGGTCCTAACCAGCAGGACAGAAGATCTTAGAGGGAGAGAGTAGAAGAGCCAGTGACCACGGGGTTCCTCTTAGGGATGATGACAACGGTGATGGTAGGGATGACAGTGAAAGGTAAAGTCATTATCACTACCATTACCACCATCATTACCACCATCACCTTTATCACCACCACCATCATCACTACATCACCTTCATCATCACCTTCATCATCACCATCACCATCACCACCACCACCATTACCACCATCATCACCATCACCACCATCACCATCAGCACCATCACATCACTACACCTTCATCATCACCATCACCACCATCACCATCACCTCCACCATCATCATCACCACATCACCATCAGCACCATCACCATTATACATTCATCATTACATCACAACTATCACCACCATCATCACCATCACCACCATTACCACCATCACCATCATCACCACCACCATGACCACATCACCTTCATCATCACTGTCACCACCATTATCACCATCATCACCATCACTACAATTACCACCACCACCACCATCACCTTCATCACCATCACTACATTGCCTTTATCAACACCAACACTATCATTACCACCACCATCACCATCTCTCTCTCTCACCATCACCATCATTTCCATTTCCGTCACCACCATCTCCATCTCCCCCCATCACCAACACTATCACCACCACCATGGCTATTCATCAGCATCAGCATCACTACCACCCAGAGACAGACAAGGCACAGCCCTGGAAGTGCCCCACCTCAAGAGAGACAGGTCTGGTATTTGGGGGACAAAGTGCACATCTCATTCTGTCGTGGGAGCAGCAGTAGCCTGTGATGGGGTGCAGGCCCCCGGGAGCACAGCTGTGGCCAAGCCCAGGGACGGGTCCCTCCTGCTGTCTTCTTGGTGACTGATGGCCAAGAGTTCACCTCTGCCATACGGCATCTCCTGCCTTCACGTTCATTGCAGGAGGACATTTGATTACAGCTCGATAATTGCTGTTAAGCTGAATGGAATCAGAGCTATCTACTTCTCCGATCATTATCGCCATCAGGGCAGATCCAAGTTGGCAGCAGCAGGGAAAAATCCATTTATCATTTTTTTCCTCTAATCAACTTTTTTCTGGTTAAATGCATTTAGTGGAGGAAAAAATCCTGAAAAATTATTTTAATTATGGTATTAAAGAGTCAGTGATGTTTTCCTGAAAGCAGAATGTAAACATCTAAATGCTTACTGTTTGAACAAGAAAGTTAGTAAATTGTTATTTATTGTTGCAATGCACATGCCTTAATGATCGTAACAATGCCAGAACGCTTACTATTTTTATTGATCATTTTTGGGATTGTTTTGGGGCCTCATCTGACTGTACTCAGGGCTTAAACCTGGCTCTGCACTCAGGGATCACGGTCCTGAAAGTGCTTGAAGGACCGTCTACGGGTGCTGGGAACAAAACCGGGTCAGCCAGGTGCCAGGTGAATGCTTCAGCTACCTGCTGAGCTCTCTGGTCCTCACTCACTCCTTATACTCGGCATATCCTGCCTTTCCCCTTCCCGCAAGTACCCTGATGCCAATGTCCCCGGGCTTGTCGTTTTCTCTTGGTTTGCCTCTTAATCCATTCCGTATCCTTAGATCACACACGTGAAGGAAGCCGTGCAGTGCTTGTCTTTCCTCCCGACTTACTGTCCTACCTTGCTGTGACGGCCAGAACTCCTGTGGGTTCTGTGCTCTGTGAGCCGCTGACCTGTCCCTTTAGCCACCATCAGTGGACGGGCACCATATGTGCTTGCTGCGTTTGTGCTGCAACCAACCTGGGCAGACTGAACGTCTGACTGCTTTCCTGATCCTCAGCCGGACGTTCGGGTGGGGTGGAGGGGGTGTCGGCGATGGTGCGCATAAAATATGCGGCGGCGTGTGAAGACCAGAGCTGT
>JAOXYA010127260.1:0-10351 GCA_028565675.1 Sorex palustris
CTTTCTCTGCGCATGCGCAGTAGATCTATCTCATAAGACAGCCGGATTTTACCCCTGATCTGCGCAGGACGGGAACCCCACCCCTGTTCCTACCCTTCCCCTGCCTGTGTGACCAACAATTTCCCCCATACTCTCTCTCTACTTTGGTTCCATTCGAATTTCAACACCTGTCCCACCACCACTCAAACCTGATGAAAAATCAATGCTAGGCGATTTGTTTTTGTATTGCTTGTTATGGATAGAGTATAAAGTCCAGGAAATTCTGTATCATTCTCTTCCAGGAGCTTTCGTTTAGTCTCTGGGTCTTGGCCATTGATGAGATTACATGGCATCAGGGGCAGTTTGTGGGTATGACTGCCAAGCTTCTGAAAAACTGGGGACCTGGGGGGACCCTGACAATTTCTCCCCCCCCCCGCTTTTTATTGATTCATCGTGAGGTGCAGTAACAGAGCTTTCGTGTTTGCGCTTCGATCATACAATCATCAAGCACCCATCCCTTCACCAGTGCACATTTTCCACCACCAAAGTCCCCAGTATTTCCCCCCCTCCCCTATTCCACACCTACCCCTGCCTGTGTGACAGAAAATTTGCACAATACTCTTTCTCTTCTTTGGTTCCCTTCGATATTTGAGCCCAGTCCCACCAACACTCATACCTGACAAAAATGCAATGCTAGACAATGTGCTTTGTACTGCTTGTTATAGACACAATATAATGTCACGCGGACACAAGAGTGGCCGCACGCTCTAGGAATTCTAAAATTTGAATAATTAGGGTCTGGAAAGATCGCTGCAGCAAGTTGCTTGGGTCCGAGATTCGTTTGTGTGTCTCTGAATCATGGTCGTGATCCAGATGGCCGGTGTGGTGTCATCTCAGAATCCCATCGGGGTGGGGAGAAGGAGAAGGACCAACTCCACCCCTGCCCCATGAGCTCTGGCATTTCCCACTACTGCCACTCGTACCTGGACCTATTCACTGACTTCTAGAAGATGGCAGCCACCGGGGATCCTAGAGGGCAGGCAGAGGGGCGGCACCTGCCCCCAACTGGACTGGCCTGGTGAGAGTGGCCCATTGCAAAGTCCAGAGCCATCTCTGCAGCAAGTAGCTCAGACCCAAGATTCATTTGCGTGTTTCTTGACCTCGGGGTCTTGATCTGGCAAATGGTCCTACTTGTTCATTGTTACACTGTCACTCAGAGCTCAAAGGACACTTCCTCAGAGAAGCCCCCCTGGCTAGAGCAGACCCTCTCCCCCAGACTGCCCAGTACCCTGATGGGGAGCTCTGGGGAGCATGACCATAGCCCCTGACCTGGGGTCCAGCTGAGCACTGGATATGAAGCCAGGGCATCCCCGTGCAACTGGACTTGGCTTGGGAAAGAAAAGCAGCATTTAGAGCCCAGGATCGCTCCCCAGCAGTGCGGCAGTCTCAGGAACACTCTAGAACACTACAGGACCTGCCCCACCCCCAAGAGGGACCATGCCTCCTGACCCAGCGTGGTAAGTCTGATGACAGTCATAGCTGGAAGGGGTCTGGGGCCCTGCCCACAGGGGCTCTGTGCACACAGGGGTCCCAGCATCCTGGGGAGCCCCCAGCTAGGCCCCGGGAGCTGCTGCTGCAGGTCCGGGGGGTTTTGCTTCGACACACCGATTCTGGTGCTGCTACTCCAGCGTGCTGAACCATGGCTGGGACTGCGGGCTCTGTTGGCATGTGCCCGCCCCTTGGGCCAGCTCCCGGGCATGCACAATCCAGGGCCGGGCATCTTTCCACCCTGGATGAGTTCTGGGGCCATGCCTGGTGGTGCTCAGGGACTATCCAGCACAGTGCTGGGATGGGACCAAGCCTCCAACTGTCTGGGCTTCCGCTGGCCCTCGCAGCCCACTTAGAAGGGACCCGAGTCTCCTGAGAATTCAGTCTTGCCCCTGTGTTCTTGAATAAGGGAGTCCCTCTGGGACCAGGGTGTGGCCAGCTGGAGTCAGGGCGCATGCAGCCCCACGGGCTCCTCTTGAGTCTCGGTCCACCAAACCAGAACCTTCTGCAGGGCTGGGGGGACCTCAGCTTTTCCAGGGGGTCCCTGCAGCCGCACCGCCCCCCACAGGCAGGTGAGGGAACTGCACCTTGCCGCCAGGAGTTTGAAGGCTGCCAGCCTCCCAGCGGACCTCCTCAGAGCACCCCCACCCCCCACCCCCCACTCCCCACCTGTCACCCACAGCCTCCCAGCAGGCCCCGGCATCCCCAGTCCACTTGTCTCGGGAAGGAAGCCCAGCAGAGCAGCAGGGACAGGCAGGCCCAGAACACTCCTCCGTCCTGGTGAAATCCCGGGTCCGGGAGCCCTACCCGGCCCTTTCCAAAGGTCCAGATGGGGCAGAAAGTCTCCGGATGTCCTGGGCACCAGCGGCCCACTGATGTTCAGGGCTGGCCCACGCCTCACCTCAGATCACCAGCCAGGGAGTTGCGGGGATGCCAGAAAGGCCCAGAGTTGCCCTTCCTGGGGGTGCGGGTGGACGATTCTGAGCCCTGAGGGCCGATTCCCAAGCTGGGGAGGGCACTGCAGCTGCTGAGATTCTGGGGTCCCCATTCTCCTGCTGCAAGGACCGCTGGCGACACGCATGGATGAATGAGTGGCCTAGACCCAGGGCCCAAGGGGACAGAACAGGCGCCCCCAGCTGGGCACTCGCCTCACCCAGAGTGCTGTCAAGCAGGGTCGCTGACTGCACCCCTCTCCTGGCCCCGGGACTCCAGCAGGACCAAGGCCCCGAGCCAGTGCCACCAAGGTCACGGGCTGCCAGCAGGGGTGGGGCTACTGGGGTGCAGGGCAGAGAAGAGATGCACAGGGAGGCGGACAGCACGTGGGTGCTCACACTGGGCTCCGGGGGTCTCAGAAGAAGGCCCCTCTGTGTGTCCTTCCGGCAAACCTCAGCTGACCCAGGTCAGCCTTCCGGGTCTTTGTTCCTCCAGAGTCCCAGCGGTGCGTCCTCGGGGACTGCAGGTGGCGACCACCAGTGCCCTCCTTGCTGACAGCTGACCAGGGTGGCTGCTGGTGTCCCCACTCCCTCGGCCCACCCAGGCCAGGCTCAATCCCCAGAAGCGGCCTTGGGCAGGGCGTCCTCCTTCCCCTCCTCCTCCACGGAGAACATGACATCCCCGCCGCTGCTCCGGGGGGGCTCCGTCTCCTGCTCTGGGTAGTGGGGGGCACTGTCCACTTCCGGATCCTCCTCGGGCAACTCGGGCCCCGCCGGGACCCGGCCCTCGGGCACCTCGGTCTTCACAGACCCCACGATCACGGTTTCCGCCTTCATGATGTAGATTTTCTCTGTAAGGTCAAAGGCACGGGTGAGCAAGAGGACATGTGAAGAGGCGGGGAAGGGAGGACTTGGAGGGCTAGAGGGGCACGGTCCACGGGTCAGCTCGGCCTCAGCGGGAGGGGCTGGCCCCTGAGCCACGTTGGACAAATCACATATTGGCGAGTCCCAAGCCACAGGACAAGTCTCAGCTTTGTGTCCCCAGGAAACCACTGCCCCCCACATGTGAGCCACAGTTCCTGGAGGGGGCTGACCACACGCAGACTGGTGACAGGAAGAGAGGAGTGTGCACACGTCAGAGACGGTCTGAGGGTCTGAGGATCACGGGTGTCTCCCGTGCCAGCCTTGGGGAGGGTGGTGACACCGGGGGTGTGCTAGTGTTAATGACAGCTGACGTCAGCAGGGGGTCTCTGTGCCTCCTCCACCCCCATCTCACCAAGAGCTGGGGGCTTCTCTCGGGGGCCCCATGCATCATAACCTCCAATTCACAACAATCTAAGTTGGAGGGCCAGAGAGATAGGACGGCAGGAAGAGCGTTTGCCTTGCACACGGCTGACCCGGGTTCGATCCCCGACATCCCATAATGGCTCCCCAAGCTCTGCCCGGAGCAAGCCCTGAGCATTGCCAGGTGTGACCCCAAAACAAAACAAACCAAAAAGTTACGTTGGGGTGTAGAGGAGGCGGCTGTGTGATGGACCCAAGGGGTTGGACTCCAAGCCCACCTGCTCCTGGCAAACCTGCGGGGCTCCCCTCCTCTTCTGGCTGGTTTGGGTTCCCCAGAGCCCTGCACCCACACCAGCACCCCGGATGTGGCAGACGTACCGATCCTGTTGTTAGTGTGCTCCCCGGTGCCCCGGGGCTCGGCCAAGTCCCAGGAGACCGCAGGGCTTCGGGCCAGGTTGGTGTCCAGCAGCGGCCGGTCCTCGGGGCTGGGGGCTGCACCCGTGTGCAGACAGGTCTCCACCAAGGGGGCGCTCAGCAGTCCCCCATCTTCTGTGCCGGGTTCAAGCGCTGAGGTGCCCCTCTTTAGCTCCTGCAGGCAGAGAGGAAATGGCACTCATGTGGGGTGTCCCCTCTGCTTCCTGTTCTGAACCAGAAGCCCCATTTTTCCAGCTGATGTGTCTCCAGAAACCCCCACAGTTCCAAGGGCAGCGTTCTGGGGCGCCAACTTGCTTTTAACAGTTCTGGAACTAAGGATCAGAGCAACCGCACAGCGGGGAGGGTGTTGGCCTTGCACGCAGCGTACCTGGGTTTGATCCCTGGCATCCCATGTGGTCCCCAAACCCCGCTAGGAATGACCCCCGAGCACAGCCAGGTATGGCCCCCAAACCAAAAACACTAAGAACAGCAGCCAGCCGGTGGATGCTTCCTCGGAGTGTTAGTCTTCTCATTTTACAGACCAGGAAACGGAGGCAGAGCAGAGGCGGGGGGCTGGCCAGGGCAAGCTGGGGAGCATCTGAGGGTGGGGGCACTCACCGTTGGGCTCCTCCCGGGCCTGGACTCTGCAGAGAAAGAGGAGGAGCTTCACCAAGGAGGGTCCCACCCACAGCCACCAGGTCCTGCCCCCTCGGAAGCTGGTAGCCGACAGACCCCGGGGGCAGGAAGGGAAGCACCAGCCCCGAGTCTAGGTGCACCCCACCTTGGCTGACAGCCCACCCTGTCTCCAAGGCAGCTGCCAGGATCCCTGCCTGCACCCACCCATCCCAGCCTTGAGGGCCCAATGGACTCTCAGGACACCCCTCTAGCTTCTCATCCCAGCCCCAGAGCACGGCCGGGCGGGCACTCACCTGGCACACAACAGGCTTGGGTTTGATCCCCGGCACCACACGCGGTTCCCAGAGCACCTCCAGGCGTGGTCCCTGAGCACAGAGACAGGAGTCAGCCCCGAGCACTGCTGGGCGTGTTCCCAAAACCAACATAAAGAACCAACCCTGCACCCAGCTGTTCTCATGTAAAATGGGGGTGCAGATCACCACAAAACCTCAGGTGCCACTGAACCATCTGGGA
This sequence comes from Sorex palustris, assembly GCA_028565675.1. NCBI lineage: Eukaryota > Metazoa > Chordata > Mammalia > Eulipotyphla > Soricidae > Sorex > Sorex palustris. Next base: position 5,307 of record JAOXYA010127260.1, read on the forward strand.
AAGGGCTCCAGGGAGGGGTACCTACCCCCAGAAGATGCTCTGGGACACGGACTTTGGGGACCCTGGGGAGGCTTCCTTCAGGGGGACACACCTGACCCCAGGTATCTACTCCAGACAAGCTGGCACAGCCACCAAGTCCCTTTTAGAACTGCCTGGACCCCAGCAGACCGCGGTACCCAGGTCCCAGCTGAAAACCTCCCGAGATGCTGCCGACACCCCACACCACTGGGGGCAGCCTGAGCAACTGACCACTGGCCTCCCTGTGCACCATTTCAATGACCAGCAGTCAAGGGTCCACACCCCTGTGCAAAGGACTGAAGGAGGGTCCAGGGAGCACTTAAGCGGAGAGCACCCTCCTCTTGGGCCCAAGCCCAGGTCGGCCTGGCTGCTACTTCTGGGTGCCCTGCCACATGCCCAGGCCACTGCTGAGCCTTGCTCCTGGCCGCCGCAACAGTCTGTCAGTGGTTCTGACCCTTCTCTCCTGCGGGCAGCCAGACCTTGGTCCTCTAGAAGGGACGTAGGTGTCAGCAGAGAGCCAGCTGCAGGCCAAGTGTCAGGAGCGGAAACCATAAACGCAGGGAAGCAGGGGCGCAGGGAGGTCTTACAGCAGGTCCCCTTCCCTACCAGCCAACCCCGCACCCAGCTTGGGGGACAGAATTCCTGGCGTCTGGGAGGAAGAGCCAGAAAAATGGTGCCCAGGAGAGTCTCCCTTCAGCCCTGGCACTGTGATCCCCCAAGCACCATCAGGGAGCAACCCCCAAGCACAAAGCCCCACCGGGTGTGACCCCCAAAACAAGGAAACGGGGAGGCGTCTGCTGCAAGGATATTCACATGACCCAAAATGGAAAACAGGCCAGGCGCCCCGCAGAGAGGTGGGTGGCAGAGCCCAACCCGACCAGCAATTAAAGGCGTTTTAATCACTCTCTCCTAGAGATGAAAATTCTTTAGTGACTCCACAGAAATTCTTTTCATGTTGTTTGTTTCAGGGGGCCATGCCTAGCAGTGCTCAGGGAACCATGTGGAATGCCGGGGATCGAACCTGGGTCGGCCGCGTGCAAGGGCAAGCACCCGCCCCACTGTACTATCACTCTGGTCCCTCTACAGAAATTCTGAATACTAGAGAAATGTCAAGAAAGCAAACACTGGGCTCCAGGGAGCCACAGGACCTGCCAGTAAACACAACATACACGCACACATGCACTCATGATAGTCACACGATAGACTCGTGCATATGCACAGACTCGTGCATGTGTGTGGTACACTGCAGGTGCACACAGACACATGCATGCACACATGTGTGAGAGAGCCCGGGTCCTGTTTGCGAAGCTCAGCAGGTCAAGCCAGGCCCTGCATGGGGTGAGTCTGGGGGTTCACCTGAAAGTGGGGGCCACCAGGCTCAGAGAGCATCTCGACACGGGGAGAGACTGGGTGCCTGAGGCGGACCCTGGATCCCAGGGTGGGTGCTGGAGTGGAGGGAAGAGTTGGGGGTGTGGGGGTGGAGAGGACGGAACTTCTGCAAACAAAGTGACCAGCCTCTGGGGCCAGCAGCTGCGTCCAGCGGTCACTGGGATTCCGCAACCCGAATCGCTTCGCACTGCAAGGAGACAGCCCCAGAGAACCCGAGTCCTTCCCCCAGGACTGTCCGGGGCCCAGGGGTGCTTAACACTGGAGCCTGCACAAGTGACATGTGACCATCCAACCCCCCCAAGACATCTTCTCCAAGACTCAGGGTCCCCCAGGGCTACACACACACACACACACACACACACACACACACACACACAGGGGTCAGAGGGCTCTGGAAGGCCACAGGGAGCACAAGCTCAGAGGCAAGATCAGGAGGAGGGTCTGCTCTGAACAGTCAAGAACTTAGGGAGACCGGGGGGCTGGCGCGAAGGTACAGTGGGAGGGTGCTTGCCTTGTACTTGACCGACCTGGGTCCAGTCCCCAGCATCCCACATGGTCCCTCGAGCACTGCCAGGAGTGCAGAGCCAGGAGTAACCCCTGAGCATCACTAGTTGTGCCTCCCCCAAACCAAATAAGTCAATAAAACTTGGGGAAGCCTGAGCTTCCTGGTGAGAAAATGGGTCCTAGATACAGGACAGTCATTGACCAGCAGCCACTGTCCCCAAGCCCTGCCCTCAGGCCCCCATCTAAAGTAGGCTCTCTGTCTCCATTTCTCAGCTAAGCTGCACCCCAGGAGCTGAGAAATTCACCCACCGTCATGGAGCGGACCCCAGCATCCCTCAGCTCTGGGGGGAGGTGGTAGTAGGGGAGACTTGGAAGAGGCCAGGAGGGGTGCAAAGGAATTTAAGGAACACTTTTGGGGGCTGGAGAGAAGAGAGCAGAGAGGGCAAATGGCCTGGGCAAAGGGTGGCACACTTGGTGTGGCCCGAACCAGGTGGGTGGGCACAGCTGTGGGGTGGGGGTCAGGTGTGTGCCCCCTCCGGAAACCCTGTGCGAGCGGGCAGGAGACACTGCAGCCTTGTGTGCAGCTGACCCGGGTTCAATCCCCGGAACCCCACACAATCCCCAAGTACTGCCAGGCGTAACTCCTGACCTGAGCCTGGCCAGGTGTGGCCCGATCCCACCCTCCACAATAGAAACCCCCCCACTAGGTGCCCTCTAGTCTGGGCGAGCAGTAGAGGGACCAGCGGGAGAGACTTACCCCCGGGATGCAGCTTGGGCCGGAGGGGCTGGAACAAGGGGCACGGGAGCAGCTCTGAAAGCAAAGAAGGTGAGGAGTGGTGGGGGAGGGGGGCGCAGGCACCCGGGCCCACCCCCCGGGGACCCCGCCGGCCACTCACTGCGACTGAGCCACACGCTGCAGGTTCGCCAGTGGCACAGGGCGAAGAAACTGGCACCGCCCACCAGCAGCAACGCCACGAACAGCCAGACGAGCGCGGGGCCTGGGACACACGGTAATCTGCGGCCCGCCACACCGGAGCCAGTCCCCGTGCCCCAGGGCTGGGTCCCCCTTCCAGTCCCACATGGAGTCGGGACTCCCAATCCCAGCACAGAGTCGGGGCCCCCCAGTCCCACACAGAGCCAGGACCTCCAATCAGCACAGAGTCGGGGTCCCCAATCCCACACAGAGTCGGGGTCCCCCAGTCCCAGCACAGTCGGGGTCCCCAGTCCCAGCACAGCGTAGAGGCCCCCCCAGTCATCACAGAGTCAGGGTCCCCAGTTCCAGCAGAGTCGGGGTCCCCCAAGTCCCAGCACAGTCGGGGCCCCCAGTCCCAGCACAAAGCCAGGGCCCCCCAATCCCACAGAGAGTCAGGGTCCCCCATTCCCAGCACAGGGCCCCCCACCCCCTCTGCCCCCCACCCCCTCTGCCCAGGACAGCTGCAGGCACCGGCTGATCTTCCTGCTTCTCCCCCACTAGGGCGGCAGGACTGGAACCCAAACTATGGAGTCCTGGGGTGCTGTCCTGAACCCCCCCCTGCCCTGGGTCCCGGACAGAGCAGCTCAGCTCAGGAGGAGAAGGCGGAGCATTTCCAGAGGGGGAGAAAGAGCAGTGGAAGGGCCAGGAGGAAGGAGGACGGGAGGCCCCAGAGGGACAGGCCGGGGCAGTGGAGGAGACGTGGGACATAGAAGGCCTGGGCGAAAGGTGGCACACTTGGTGTGGCCCGAACCAGCCGGGTGGGCACAGCTGTGGGGTGGGGGTCAGGCGTGTGCGCCCTCCGGAAACCCCGTGCGAGCAGGCAGGAGACGCTACAAACACCCGCGCCTACGTGGTCCTTGAATGAGCGAACCAACATTCTGCCCTGCCCTCAACAAATGAGTCTTCGATTCACAAGTGAGGGAAACTGAGGCTCACAAAGGCTAAGAGGTTCCCACAGAGCCACAACTGGGACCTGGGCAGGCCAGGGAGACCCCAGCAAGAGGGAGATTCCCTACTGCAAGCAGTGAGGTCTGTCTTGACCTCCCTTTTTCCTTCGCCTGTTTCTGTGGCCCGGATCTCTGTTGCACAGGGATTAGCTCTAGGCAGTTCTCAGGGAACCATATGTGGTACCTGGGACAGATCTGGGGTCCACCTTGTGAAAACGCCTTAACTCCTCTCCTAGCTCTCCAGTCCTGACTGCAGTTTTTTCCCAGCCCATTATACTGGGGCTCAAAATCAGTCAATGACACCTCACGTCAATGAGGACTGCCCAGGGGCCAGATTAACTCTCAGAGCGCTACTGCCACCTCGTGTCTGACAACGGAACTGCAGGCTCTGAAATGCACCCCGTCTGCTTGCTAACAAGGTCCACCCTCTCCGGGGGAGTGGGGTGTGGGACCCCCGCGGACCATAGCCTCACCGTGAGCAGGTGAGCCACTCAGCTCCAAAGAACTTAGGAAGCATCGAGGTCACGTACCTTCCGAGTAGCAATATGGAGCCAGAGTAAGGATGCTAACAAGAATGAAGGTGCCCCCCCCCGGCCCAGCCCCTGAGCACATGGCGGAACATGAACCCCAGTTCAAGGAGGGTAAACCCTGGCGCCCCGCCCTCCCCACCCCCTAGTCCCCAGAGAAGTGCCATAATGGCCCCTGGGAGGGGGCGCTGCCTCTGGGCAGGTGATTTTACCGGGCTTTCCCCTGGAGAGAGAGCTGGGGACGCTGGTTTGAGGCTCCCCGGTGGTACCCCTTTCCATCACCTCACTGGTCTGGAACTCGACCGGGGGGCTCAGGGAAGGGGTGACGCTGCAGGAGAGAAGCCAGAGGTGAGACCGGGTGCCGCTGGGACAGGGCTGGGGGTGGGATTCCCTTTCCTCTGAGCCTGCCCCCCACCCCCCCGTCCCACTCTGAGCCACAAGGACTCCCAGCCGTTCGTGGCCACAGGAGAGGAGAGTCACCTGGAGGGGCCCTGGTCCTCTGGGTGGCGGCCACAGTCAGGGTTGGTCCCGGACATGGGGGGCTCGTAGGTGCTGACCCTCTCAGCCATGCCTGCGGGGGGGGGGCAATCTTGGAATCAGCATGAGGAAGCCCCTCCAACAGGGACGCAGAGGCTGATGGGGTCATGGGGTCACTGTGTCCCCTCAGCCCTCCCCTTCCACCCACAG
>JAOXYA010127280.1:0-10351 GCA_028565675.1 Sorex palustris
ATATTGAATATGTCACGGGTAGCTTGCCAGGCTTTGCCGTGCAGGCAAGATACTCTCAGTAGCTTGCCAGGCTCTCCAAGAGGAGAGGAGGAATAGAACCTGGCTCGGCTGGCCTGGTGGCTTGCAAGGCAAACACCCTACTGCTGTGCTATCGCTCTGACCCAAAAAGCAAAAAAAAGAAGAAGAAGAAGAAGAAGAAGAAGAAGAAAGGGGCTGGTGAGACCCCCAAGACCAAGGGGGCTGGGCTGGCAAGTGGAGCAAAGCCGGGCTGGGGTTCCCCAAACCTCCCCACGCAGAGAGAAGGGGGTGCTAGAATTGCCTCTCTGGGTTTCAAACCTGCCCCCTGCCTCCCTCCAGGGCTGTGTCCCTCCTCCTTCAGGCCCGGACGGCAGCCGGGGGCCATCTGGAGCTTATTAGAACAGCCCTGATCCCACACGGGGATGTTTTGACTGGATCCCAGGCCGGGATTTCTCCTACATTAACTGTGTTTAGTTTCCAATAAAGATCCTGAAGTCAAGATTGTTGCCCAGCCCCTGCCCAGGGGAGAGACATGCTAGAAGCCAGCCCCACTGACCCCAAGGCCCTTGGCCTTCCAAGGAAGGTGGCGGAAGCTTCCAGACTTCATTGGTCACCTATGGATAGTGAGAAGGCTGCGCCCAATCCTCTAATGACACACAGTCTCTGCTTCGGCTCTTCAACACCAAACCTTAAACACAAAAGCAGTCTCAGACCACGTATAAGCAAACACTCAAGGTTGGGTTTCAATAAAACTTTATTTGTAAACATAAACAGTGGGCCACAGTTTTCCCCCTGCTCTGTGATTTTCCAAGGTTCACATAGCTCTTGGTACGTGATCAGTAGCTATTGGCTGATTTGATAAATAAGCCTTGCTAATTACTAGCTGGGTGGCCTGGAGTGTGTCACTTCCTCACGCTCAGCCTTGGGTCCTCATTTGGGAACTGGGATAACCGGACTCGGGCCATAGTGGTAGTACAGTGGGGAGGGCATTTGCTTTACACACTACCAACCTGGGTACAATCCCTGGCATCCCGTAGGGTCCCCCGAGCACTGCCAGGAGTGATCCCTGAGTGCAGAGTCAGAAGTAAGCCCTGAGCATCACTGGGAGTGGCCCCAAAACAAAACAAAAACACACAAATAAAAATGGACCAGGTGGGCTGGGATCCAATGGGAAACCCAAGAACAAGAATCACAGAGAACAACAGACCACCTCTACCATGTTCCTGCCTTTAAAAAGAGGCAGGTTTATAATATAAGTACCAAGCAGCCATCGTGCTTGGTCCATAGTCTACTTTCAGCACACATTTACCATCCCGAGCGAGCCCTTCAACCATCAGCAAGAAGGATACTGGGAACACTGGTGGTGGAGAATGGGCACTGGGGGGAGGCATGGGCACTCAAATATGTATGACTAAACCATAATCATGCAAGTTTGTAAGTCTGTATCTCATGGTGATTCATTAAAATTTTTTTAAAAATCAAAAAACAAAAGAGATGTAGGGTGGGGGGAGAGGCAGGAAGGGGGTACGGTGTTTGCCCCTCATGAGGCTGCCTCAAGATAGATCCCCAGCACCACAAAGGGTCCCCTGAGCACTGCCAGGCGTGTGAGTCCACCCAAACAAAAGGTGCGTGGGGGGGAGAGTGCATTCTGTGGGTGAATTTCTATGCTTTTTTTTCCCCTTTTCTTTTGCTTTTTGGGTCACACCTGGCAATGCTCAGGGGTTCCTCCTGGCTCTGCACTCAGGAATTATTCCTGGTGGTGCTCGGGGGACCCTATGGGATGCTGGGAATCGAACCCGAGTCAGTCAAGTGCAAGGCAAATGCCCTACCCGCTGTGCTATCACTCCAGCCCCTGATATTTGTTCTTGATCCCCTTCGTTGATGCAACTTTATACCATTCTCCCTCCATCCTAAAGGGTATGGATTATGAACCAGGGTTTCCTGACCATCATTCCCACTGGCCTGGCCACCGGCCCTTCCCACCCACCCCTAGTCTGTCCTCCACAGTGATGAACTCTCGGGTCTTCAGGGACAGGCAACAGAAACATCTGGTTTCACCATCAAGAACTTGACTGGCTTTTTGCTTGGCCCATGCTGCGGGCGGGAGGGGTAAGAGTCGTGGTCTTTGTACTGCTCGAAGCTCCACAGCCTCCCACAAGATGAGAAGTGGCATGAGAAACAGTTCAAGAAGGCGCCTTTGGGCACAGCCCTGGAGGCCACCCCTCTCAGGGGCACTTCCCATGCAAAGGGGATTGTGCAGGACAAAGTTGGCATTGAGGCTCTACAGCCAAATCTTATTGTTAGGAAGAGCATCTGCGTTCAGCTAATCAAGAATGGGGGGAAAAAAAAATCACAGCCTTTGTACCTGCTGACGGCTGCTGGATTTTTTTTTCTTTTTGGGTCACACCCAGCGATGCTCAGGGGTTAGTCCTGGCTCTGCACTCAGGAATCACCCCCGGTGGTGCTCAGGGAACCATACGGGATGCTGGGAATCGAACCCGGGTCAGCCGCGTGCAAGGCAAACGCCCTCCCCGCTGTGCTATTGCTCCAGTCCCCTGGCCGCTGGATTTTACTGAGGAAAATGATGACGTTCTGGTTGCTGAGGTGGTCGCACGGGGCATGCTGTTGGTGACGTTCCTGGAGTCCCTTTTTAGTTGTCAAGGTAGCCAATGTGTCTCTCTCGGCCTTATCCAAAGGCAAGAAGGGAAGAGCAAGATTGTCCGTTTTGATGATGAAAGCACAGTGTAAGAGATTCTCATATACTCGGGAAAGGAAACAGAACACTTAGCAGCTTATGAAACTGAAAAAGGCCGCCCCTCACAATTTCCAGCAGGTTCCAGGGAGACCCGTGAAGGCATTTCCCGGTCTCTGAGCTCGTACCTGTCCTCTCGGATGCATTTGACCAAGGAGATGGAGAAGGAACAGGGGTGGCTTTGCTGCTCACCTGTGTGAGGACCATCAAGGCACAGGCGACTGGGCCGAGAGGCCACTGAGGACTCTGGCCATGCGTGGGGGCGGGTCTCCCAGCAGTGCTGTCGGGAGCCTGGACTCAGAAGACAGTGTCGGTCATGGGGTGGCAGCGAGAAGGGAGGGGACGGCGGGGCCAGCGTGCTCGGAGAAACCCTAGACGTGTGCGGGGCTATTATGATTCCTGGAATTGATTAACGGTGGACACGGTTTCAGCGCCCGCAGAGATATGCTGCCGGAGCCCAGAGGACTCTGGGAAATGTCTGGGCCCGGGTGAAGCCAGGGGCGCTGAGCAGACAGGGGAGGCAGGTCCTGCAGGACCCCTGCGAGAGCCTGGGGATCGGGCATCAGCCCAGACCTGCACTGGACGCTTCTTGAGAAGGAAGTTGAGTGTCCTGGTGTGTCACACCGAGGAACTGTGGCTGCTGTTCTGGGACCCGCCTCCCCTCCCGCCTCCTCCCCGGGGGGCTGTGATCAGTAAAGCCAGGAGAGATTCAGAACAGAAGCAGAGGAGTGGTGAGGAGGGTCTCTAGCATTTCCCAGCCGGAAGGGAGGTCACAGATCTGCCCCACCCCTCCACCTTCTGCTGTAGGGAGTAAAGCTCAGAGAGGTTGAGCCACCAATTGAAGGTCACACAGCAGAGCACTGACCTCGGAGGACTGAGTCACCCAGGGAGAGAGTCCTGGCAGTGAGAGGGGGTGCGGTCAGGCATTCCCTCGCTTGCTGGGGGCCAGTGGGGCTCCTCTGGGTGTGCCGGACGGATGCAGCATTTACTAAACTCCTGTGGGTACCTCCTTCTGTTCCAGACTGAGCATTGGTCTAGGGCACAAACTCACAGATCTTTGTCTCATTCTTGGACAATGTTCCTTTGGTGGCCCAGCCACATGTCATGTCAGCAAAAGTCAGGCTCGTCTTTCTGGGTATGTCTGTGCGAGGGTCCTGGGGCAGCCAAGCCTGCTCTGAGACCTCCTGCTCCCAAATGACCCCACAGAGCATGAAGCCCCCCTTGCTGCAGCCCACAGGGCCATGTGGGAATGAGTGGGGGGGGGAACCACCCAAAGTTAAAAGGTTTAACTTTCCCAGGTGCACCCTGTGACTGAAGTTCTAAGGGTCAGAGGTCACAGGCACAGTCTCTGGAACCAGCTGGGTTCAGAGCCCAGCCCGGCCTGAACTGCGCTGTGTCTCTGAGTCTCCCTTGGGAGCAGGGGAGAGGCGGGGTGAAGAGTGATGCCAGGACCTTGGGGGGGCCTGGAGGACCCCCATGCAGAGCAGGAAGTCACCCCCTTCTCCTCCGCCAGTCCCCAAGCCTCTCACTCTCCTCATCCTCTCAGACCCCAGCCAGGCCCTGTCCAGCCAGGCTGGGGGTGCAGAACCGCAGCCCCTCTGGGGAACGCGGACACGGTCTACACAGGTGTTGGCCGCATGGTTCCAGGTCACTGCGGATTCGCGACTCTGACACGGAACCGTGTCCCAGAGCAAGATGGTCAGCAGGAGACTCCGGGGACAGGGGGAACTGAGTCATGTGATGGGCTCGGCTGGAAGGAAGGAAGGAGCGGGCAGGGCAAAGGAAGCAGTGGGCAGTGTGCCCCCCCCAAAGCCTAGCCCTGCCTTTGCCAGCCCAGCCCCTACCCCGGCCTCAGCTCCAACCCTCCCCCAAGGGGCTTGCCCGGCCCTGAGGTCTCTCTGAATCACCCTGTCCCCAGTCCTCCTGCACTCCACTCCAGCTTTGGATTGTCTCCTGGGATCAAACCTCTCCCAGCTCCTCTAGTCAACCCACACCCTAGGCATCCCGCATCCTGGGTGTCCTGACTGTCCGGTGCCTGCAGTGAAGCCGGGCAGGACCCGAAAGCCCAGTCCCCGACCTCAGGACACTCACTCCCAGCACCCAGACCAGACACTCCCTGCCGGGGTGAAGCTGCTCAGAGAACATCCAACGAGGCTTGGAGGACATTGTGAGAAGTGCAGAGGATGGGGGGATCACTAGTGGGGGGAGAAAGATGCTACCATTTACACAATGGAATACTATGCAGCTGTTAGAAAGGATGAAGTCATGAAATTTGCATATAAGTGGATCAACATGGAAAGTATCATGTTAAGCGAAATGAGTCAGAAAGAGAGGGACAGACAGAGAAAGATTACACTCATTTGTGAAATATAAAATAACAGAATGGGAGATTTATACCCAAGAATACTAGAGATGAGTACCAGGATTGTTCCACAGCTTGGAAGATGGCTTCACATGCTGGGGGAAAAGGCAGTGCAGATAGAGAAGGGACCACAAATTAAAGGGTGTTTGGAGGGCTCTGGATGGGAGATGTGTACCGAAAGCAGACTATAGACTGAATGATGGCCACTCAATATCTCTATTGAAAACCACAACACAACACCCGAAAGGGGAGAAAGAGATAGAGAGAGAGAGAGAGAGAGAGAGAGAGAGAGAGCACAAAAGGGAATGCCCTGTCTTGAGTGGGGAGGAGGGTTGGGGAAGAGGGGTTGGGGATATTGGGAGGGATACTGGGATCATTGGGATCATTGTTTGTGGAGAATGGGCACTGGTGGAGGTATGGGTACTTGACCATTGTATGACTGAAGCATAAGCACGAATGTTTGCAAGTCTGTAACTGTACCTCACAGTGATTCATTTTAAAAAATTAGGAAATACTTTTAAAAGCACACTATTCAAAGTATTTGGCACATATAAACTGATATAACTCTGGTCCTAACTTTCTGAAAAAAAAGTAGGTCCTAGATGCTATATTATCTCTATTTTTCAGCTGACAACATTGAAACCAGAGAAGTAAAGGCTGCCAAGTTCTCTCTGCAGGGTTAGGAGCTGAATCTGAACATGGACAGGATTCCTGCTGTTAGCATCCGTGGCTCTTCAATAACACGCCTTGCATTTTGTCATTCAGCAGAGAAATATTTGCTGAAAGATTCTGAAATGAAAACTGTCAAATCCACATCTCAAAGATGTTTAGAGCCTATTACTCTCCTCAATGAGCTTCCATCAGAAAAGGAGACAGCAGCTGTAAACAAGAGCTATAGCCATTTTCTAAGCCACAATTCATTTGTTTCTATACAATATTCTTCTACACAACACCCTTCTCTTCCCATTGTTGATGTCACAGTCTCTGTTTTGACGAAGGGTCACACACACACAAATGTTCAAATTTCTGTCATTGGTACTACAAAGTTAGTGCACCCCCACCATTATCACTAATGCCCCCATGAGCCCTCCACCCAATTCTCTCTCGCCTCTGGTTCAGTGTTCCTTCCCTCCCTCCCTTTTCTCCATTCTTTGATGATTTGCAACTCTGGGTATGGAGCATTCTGTTCCCCCTGAGCACCACTCATGTGCTCCAAATCCTTCACCTATATTCCCGTATTACTTCCAGTCCATCTTTTCATTTTCATCTTCTCTCTGTCAAACCTAGTTATATTGATCATTTGATCACTTGACATCCCATTACTCATCAATTTGCTCAAGCAGGCACCAGTAATGCCTCCATTCATTTCTATTGCATGCTAGTGTAGCCCAATGGCGTCTGCTCGCTCCAGGAACATGAAGAGCCTCAAACCATTCATACAGGGTCCCGACGAAGAAGTCTGACCATCTTGTAGGTGGGCAGCCACACAATCTTTTGACATCCCATGGAATCCAGTCGGTAACAGCTCTAGTCCAGTGGTCATCTCCAAATCACATTACATGTCCAGCCTATCTGATTTTCGACACGTTGGCAAACGAGACAGCATCCCTGATTCTCGATCATCGACAGAGGTCAGAACTTCATATTCCTTCTCTCACTTGAGTGAAGCCTGATACTCCAAGAATAGCTCTTTCGATTCCTCTTTGGGAGACCTGAATAGCATTCTCATCCTGTTATCATAGGGCCCAGGTCTCTGAGGCCTATGTTAATTTAGGAAGAATGGTGGAATCAAAGAGATGTGCTCAGAGCTGGAGGTTCTTCGTCCTCTTATCTATTTCTTCAATGCTCTTGAAGGCGTTCCATGCCGCTCTCTTCCTTCTACACAACTCAAGTGCCAGGTCGTTAGTCATGTTGGGTTCTCAACCTAGGTACACATAACCGCTGCATTATATTAGGTCTTTATTTTAGTATCCAAGGTTTATCATTGATGGATATTGTCAACACCCTTGACTAATTTCTCTCGGCCACAGATGAGTGAGCTCATCCCCTATTTATCCTACAGATCTATGCCCTGCCTATGTTTATTGCAATGTTTAGTATGATAGTCAGAAAGCAATCCAAGCATCCAACAACAGGTGAATGGACAAAGATGTTGTGGTATGTATACACAATGGAATACTATGCAGGTACAAGAAAAAAAAGTCATGCAATCACAGCAACTTGGATGGAACTGGAGAATGTCCTGTTGAGGCAAATAAAACTTCCAGACAGTTGATGACATATGACAGCATCTCACAGCTCAACCCTGATTCTTTGATTATTTTTTAAAAATTTTTATTTTATTTTTATAAAGTTGTTCACGATCATTTATGACACTTAATATTTGAACACCAATCCCACCACCATTACACCTTCCCACCACCTTATTTCAAATGTTTCCACCCCTAATTCCAAACCCTGGCCCCAAAGCAGAACCAAAATCATTTATTTCATATTGCTTCTTATGAATATCCACTAAAAATGATTCAAAAGTTTTCTTAAAGAAAAGTGTGTGAAAATTGCTGTATTTCACAGTGGAGTCATTAATTCCTTCTATAAGAGACCACTAACATGTTGTTAAAGGTTGAGCCTTGTGCGCATTACTATATTCTCTCTGAGATTGGTTGTCATCTACTTTAAACTCTATCAAATGTGGTTTGGTTGTCATCTACTTTAAACTCTATCAAATGTGGTTTGCTATTCTTGGTACATCATGGTGTAGAAAATTTTAAATATGGTTATACAGCAGTTTCATTCATGGGTGAGGCTCATCCAAACCTGTGGAGAGCGGCCATGAGCATGGCGACAATTGAGTTCCGGAGGTTTTCAGCTACGGGGGCTCTGCTGGGATGTGGAAGGGAACCCATCCTCCATGTTGGCCCTGATGAGACAGCCTGGTGCAGGATCTGGAGGGATGTCTGTGGTGTATCATTCTATGTTGATCTCTATTGAGAGCTTTATTTCTGAGCCTCTGATTCCTTGCTTCTTAGTATGGTTTCCCCCTTCTCTTCACTAATCAAAGAATGAAGAGGAGTTTCTCACTTGTGAGAAGGAGAAGCGTTTGAACTAGTGTTCTTGCAGCAGTCCCAGCTGGAGCAGGAGAGTGGCCTTGTTGGGCATCGTTTTTGATCCCAAATGCTCCTTTTACACTCCAGAGGCTCCTTTGTACCCTGTCATTCCTGCTCAAGTGGATGTTCATGTTCTTTGGTGTGGTTGGGTAGGTTATGTGGGAAGTTTGGGAAATGCTGAGCATTTTGTTTACATGACTGAATGGTCATTGCTTTTATGCTTTACAACTTTTCAACTTATAAAAAATGAGAATGTTCATGAAAACTATTTTTCAGATTGTGTGGCAAACCCGACTTTAATCCACAGCCTTTTTCACTGACCAGTGCCTTCTGATATACACAGGGGCATGTAGACCCACTATTTGCTGGTTAAAATGCAGTTTCATGGCAACCAGAGAGAACTGAAGGCAAAGACTTTGGCTAGCCAGAATTTAGACTGGAACCTATTCTGACTCCACTTTGTGGATTTCTCACCAAAAGTGCCTCATCCCCCTCTATGCTGATTGCCATCTTCCTAGACACAGGAACACAAAGATTCAACATGGGTTTCCTGAGCACTGGCACTTGGCCTTCACAATCACCAAATGAGATGCACAGACTCTGGCCTTTTGAGAATAGTCCATTTTTGTTTGTCTTGGGATCACATCCAGCAATGCTCAAACTTAATCCTGATTCTGTGCTCCTGGCAGTGCTCAGGAGATCCTATGGGTTACCAGGAATCGAAATCAGGTTGGCTGCATCAAGGCAAGTGCCTTATCCTCTGCATTATCTCTCCAGAATGTCTGTTTTTGATCTCTCCTTTTTGCCTTCTGCCCAGTTATGATAAAGGTTATTGATTTCACTGAGTTTTGTGAACACATAAACCATTACCTGTATAACTTTTCCTGACATTGCTTATTCTCAAGGCTCAGAACATGAATAGCTGAGGTTTGAATGAATTGTTATAAATACTTTATTAATGGGGCTGGAGTGATAGCACAGTGGTAGGGCGTTTGCCTTGCACGCAGCCAACACGGCTGACCCGAGTTTGATTCCTCCACCCCTCTCAGAGATCCCGGCAAGCTACCAAGAGTATCTTGCCCGTATGGCAGAGCCTGGCAAGATACCCGTGACGTATTCCATATGCCAAACACAGTAACAAGAAGTCTCACAATGGAGACGTTACTGGGCCCGCTCAAGCAAATCGATGAACAATGGGAGTACAGTGACAGTGACAGTGATAAAATATACTTTCTTTTCCTGTAGAAAGCTAGGTCATTTTGTGATAAGTGCATAATATATTAGCAATGAGTATAAGATCAAAACTCCAGGAAAGTTAGAGCATGGTGCAGTGGTCTAACTAGTTAAACAAATTTCCTTTGCATTCACTGGGTTACCTAAAGCAACTTATATTTTTCTATCATAAGTCTGGGAGTCTGAAATCAAGAGAGGATACAGTTATATTCACTCTTGAGTGTATAGGAAAAAACAATCTTCCTATTTCCTCTTCTAGTTGCATTTGTATTCCTTTGTTTTTTCAATTGCCCTAAATAACAACTAACAAATCTTAAAAATACTATGGTGATTTGGAGGAATAACTTAGTGTGTACATGCTTTTCATAGAGGAAACATGGGGTTCATAACTGGCACTGCTTGGTCACCCAGAATTTCCAGGAGACACACCCAAGGACATAGCCAGAAGTAGCCCCTGAACACTGTGACTCCAGGAGCAAAAGCAATCTGTATTATTTCTTCTAAACAAAGATAAAAGCTTCAAAAATATTGACTAGTTTAATACATATCATTTTTAGAAAAATACTGCATAATTAATAATATTGTAGTCAAAATAATTGTAAAATAATTAAAAAGTTATAAAGATTTGAAATCACCCCTTACATATTTCTTTGTTAATAATGTATTAGATGCTATAAAACTCAGTACTTGTGAATGCATACTGCTCTTTCTTAAAGGTAAATTATTTAGAAAATTGATGTTTTTGTAAGTCTATTTCCTTGACACACACACTATTTTCACAGTTACTGCTGGCATATCAACTGCTAGCAAATATTAATATCCAACTTGTCTTAAATGTATATTTCTATTTAGAACACTAAAAAACAAATCTTAACATAA
>JAOXYA010127292.1:0-10351 GCA_028565675.1 Sorex palustris
GCCGGGCTCTCCGAGAGGGGCGGAGGAATCGAACTCGGGTCGGCCTTGTTGGCCGCTTGTAAGGCGAGCGCCCTACCGCTGTGCCATTATGAAGAGATTATTATCTTGACGTATTTCAAGCTTTTAATACTTGTTATAGGAAGCCTTTATCAATATTTCATTTAGAAGCCACTATTGAACTCTGGTTTATAGTTTATCTTGGTACCAGTATTTTCCTCTGCATCACAACCCCTCTTTAAGAATGCTGTGCCCAGTTTGTGGATTCTCCATTTGAAAGTTTGAGGTTCCTAGGCATTCAGAGGTAGCACAGCCATAGGGCGTTTGCCTTGTACACGGCTGGCCCCTGTGGCCGACCCGAGCTCGATTCCTCCACCCCTCTCAGAGAGCCTGGCAAGCTATCTAGAGTATCTCGCTCACACGGCAAAGCCTGGCAAGCTACCCGTGACGTATTCAATATACAAACACAGTCACAACAAGTCTCACAATGGAGACGTTACTGGCCTGCTCGAGCAAATCGATGAACAATGGGAGGACAGTGACAGTGACAGGCATTCAGAGGTAATCTTAACAAGAAGAAAAAATATTGAAAAAAATGTCAGGATGAGACGAGGATGTGTTGTAACTGAGAGTGGCATTCCCCTTCACTCACCCCAGGCAGAGTTACTGGAATTCAGAGGGACATTGAGAAGGAAGGGACACTGAAACAAAGCTGTGGTAAGGACATGCAGACTTTGAGTGGGTGGACAGAACTTGACTTCAGATCCACACAGCCCCCCTGTGTCTGCTCCAGTGGCTCAGCCCCAGCCCTGGGAGGGAGCCTCTTGATCCTTTGGGAGTAGCTGACCATTAGGATGGCTGGCCCAGGGCAGTTTGAGCAGCCCTTACCTGCCCATTCTAGAGCATCCTTGAACCTCTGATCCCTGGCAAAGGTTCTGGAGAGCTAATCTCAGTGTCTACACTGCCTCATGGACACTCTTGGTTTTTGGGTTCGGTTTTTAAATGTACAGATGCATCATTCTATTTTGTATGTAATTGTACCTAGAAAAGACATACGACAGTGTAGGGAAGGTCTCTTGTGAAATTTTATGTATTTAAAATGCATAATTTAAGCCCATTCATAAGAGTTTCTTTTTTCTTTTTGGGTCACACCCGGCGATGCACAGGGGTCATTCCTGGCATTGCACTCAGGAATTACTCCTGGCAGTGCTCAGGGGACCATATGGGATGCTGAGAATCGAACCCAGGTTGACCGTGTGCAAGGCAAACGCTCTTCCCCCTGTGCTATCACTCCAGCCCCTCATAAGAGGTTTTTAAAATATATTTTAATTTTCTTAGGAGAGATGAAGAGGCTGGGAGGTAGATTAAAGGGGTGGAGAATAGGCCTGGCTTGCAGAAGTTCCTGGGTTCAACTCCTGACACTGTGTAGCCAAAAAAAAAAAAAAAATCTCCCCCCCTTGAAAAAAATAACCTCAGAAATTGGTGTTAACCCTGTAGTGTATATTTTTTCCCTAAAATGTTAGGGTCAAACAGTATGGGAATACTATCTCTTGTCTTGCATGTAGTCGACCCTAGTTTGATCACTGGTCCACATAATACATATGGCTTTCCCCAATTTTGAGCCCCACCACGAATAATCCGTGAGCACAGAGCCAGGAGTAAGCCCTAAACCAGGTATGGCCCCCAAACAAAACAAAACAAAACAAAACAAAAAGATACAGTTACAGCAGTGAACAAAGCAAGCCGAGCCTGCCCCCCATCGAGCTGACAATCTGAGTCAAGACTGCCAATGAATTTCTATGCTATAAAGGGCTGGTCATGGTCATTCTCTGTGTTCATAGAAAACCCAGTCAAGCGTCTATTATCCAAGACTGCACTGTGACCACTTTGATCTGGCATCATTCAGGGAGAGTAGGTGTGGGGCAGGCTGGACCAACCTCCCCATCACACCCACGCAGCGGGATGCTGCTTGTTTCCTGGTACTCTTCTTGCCACGTGTGTTATGCACACTGGGACTGGCGGGGACAGGATGAAAGCGAATCCATTAGCAAGGCTTAATGGAGCTATGGTTTTTAATTATTTTATAATGAAATAATTTTAATACAATTTTTTATTTTATAAGTTAGTTTACAATATTTGATTACATTTAAGTATTCAAACACCAATCCCACCACCGTTACACCTTCCCACCACCAAATTTGGGATGTTTCCATCCCAAGCCCCAAGCCCTGTCCCAAAGCACAAACGAAATAATGAATATATGTTGTATTGTCTGTTATGAGGAACTGCTGAACTTACAAAAAAGTGTTCATATAGAAACAGTGTGAAGATTGTTCTGTTTTGGCGGGAGCCATTGAGACATTCCTTAGGATATCACTAATATATTGTTAAAGTTTGGGTGATGTGAGCTTTGGTATATATGTCTGAAAATATGTATATATCTATATATCTATATCTATATCTATCTATGTCTATATATATATCATCGTCACTGTCCTCCCGTTGTTCATCGATTTGCTCGAGTGGGCCCAGTAATATATAGAGATATATATTTTCTTCTATGATTTGTTGCCTACTGTCTGAACCCCATCAAATGTGGTGTGGTAATTATGGAGAATGGGTTGGGAGTGTCTTGTGACGTGTCATGCAGCCACTGTTGCGGCCAGGAATATGTTCACTCATATGTGAGACTAGGCCTGGAGTGTGGCAGCAGTTGGATTGTGCCAGGGCTGGGTCCCTTGGGGTGAGGAGGGCTCTCACCTGCCCTCCTCTGGGACGCCCCGAGTGAAAACAGCCTGGCGTGGAGTCCAGTGGCATGATTATGGGGGCCTCATTTTTATGCTCCCTTCTAGGAGGAACAGCCGTGAGTTCTGGAGGGTGGCTCATGAGGAGAAAATCTTGCGCCGGCGGGAGGTTGACGGAGACTCGTAGCTATGGTTTTTGAAGTAAGGGGTGCAAAAACAGCAGCGATCCAACGTTACCTTCTTGCGTTTCCTTTATTAGCTCCAGCTGTCATAAGAAACGGCCATAGACCGAACTGGTTTAAACAGTGGAAAATTATTTTTCTCCCTCCTGGAGATTGGAAGTCCAGGATCCATCAAGGTCCTTGCCCTTTGGTGTGTGCTGAGGGGAGCTCGGGCCTGGTGTGCAGAGGGCTGTGTTATTGCTTTGTCTTCTCACCCCTTTTCTCTGTATCTCCATGCGCATGGAGAGGGGGTCTTTTTGGGAGGGGGGCCAAGATAGGAGAAGGGGAGGTGAAGGGAGAGAGGACATGTGTGGGGTTAGAGGGAGAAAGCTAGCCCTCTGTTCTCTCTCTCTCTCTCCCTCTCTCTCTCTCTCTCTTTTGATTTTTGTTATTTTTGCTTTTTGGGTCACACCCAGTGATGCACAGGGGTTGCTCCTGGCTCTGCACTCAGAAACTACTCCTGGTGGTGCTGGGGGAACCATGTGGGATTTCTGGGATCGAACCCGGGTCTGCTTTGTGCAAGGCAAATGCCCTACCCTATCGCTCCAGCCCTTGATTTTTGGGCCACACCTGACAGTTCAGGGTTTCCTCCTGGCTCTGCACTCAGGTATCACTCCTAGTGGGCTCAGGAGACCACATGGAGGGGTGGGCATTGAACCCGGGTATGGTGGTGTGGAGGGCAAACAGCCTACCTGCTGGACTATCACTCCAGCCCCCCATGTTGTTTCTTTTTATAAGAACACTCGTCCTGTTGGATTAGGGTCCCACCCAGTGGCCTTACTTTACCCACCTTCTAGGCGCTGTCCCCAGATATGGTCACATATGAATGATAAGAGTGGGAAAGTGTGTGTGTGTGTGGGGGGGTGTGTGTTTTGGGGGGAGGGGAAAGAGGATGGGAGTGGGAAATGACACAAATGTTCAGTTTTTAAAGATTACATTTTGGTTTTTTTTGTTTGTTTGGGGGGGCCATACCTGGCAGTGTTCAGGGTGAGAATGCTCGGTTCGGAGTCTGTAGTCAGAGGATGAGATTCCAAAGACACAGAAGAGACTCCAACACTAACTTATGTGTGTATTCTGTGGGGCCTTTTTCTTTTTTTTTTTTTTTTGCTTTTTGGGTCACACCTGGCGATGCACAGGGGTTACTTCTGGCTCTGCGTTCAGGAATTACCCCTGGCGGTGCTCAGGGGACCATATGTGGTGCTGGGAATTGAACCCGGGTCAGCCGCATGCAAGGCAAGCGTCCTACCTGCTGTGCTATGGCTCCAGCCCCTGGGCTTTTTTTCCCCCCTTTTTTAAGGGGAAAATGTTATCTAGATTTTATAGGTCTATACAAGTAGCAAACAGTCTTTGATCTGAAGTCCTCTATACATTATCATCATTATAATTCAGTTTGAATTTATGCCTTTTAGTTAATCTAGACATTTTGCCAGCTAGTGCTTTTGCAAGTATGTATTTGTGTTAGAGAGAGAGAGAGAGAAAGAATGTTTTTGTGTGTGTAGATTTTTGTTTTTCTATCATGATTTCTCAACTTCTCTCTGTCTATCATATAACATTATTCACAGTGTCAGGTTAAAAGGAAATTTATAATTTATGGTCTTGTAAAGCTAAATATATTTTTTGATAGAGCATACCTAACATAAATAAATGTCTCTGTTGAAGTGTTAACAATAGGACAGTATAAATGTCACCATCCCAATCTTCCACACGAGATTTGGAAGAAAGCCAGTCTACCTACTCAAAGCTGTTTACCTTTTTTTTAAGTTCTATTTTTAACTTCCAAAATTCATGGATTATTTTGAGAAAGCAGACATATACATTAATGTCACAAGGAATTGCTTCAAATATATATATATATGTCAAAACTAATTAAATCATACATTTTGAAGATGTAGTTTATTTTATGGCATTTAACCTCAATAAATTTTCAAAAAAGATTTTGGAAGAATGAATCAAGTATAATTATATATAATTGTATGCAAATGCCACAAACTAATGTTGAGCAGAAGAAGCCAGATACAAGATACATGATGTATGAGTCACTCCAGGGTGGGCAGTCTGAAAATGAGTATAAAGAGGACTTCTGAGATGCTGGTGATTTAGTTTTCTATACTGGGTTACACAGTATATTTACTGCATGAAGATTTGCAGTAGGGCTTTAAGAAGTGAGACTTTTCATGCTGGAGCAGTGAAGGTTGGAGCAGGTTCTTCTTAGATGCTAGCACATTTGTACCTGGCACAGGGAGCAGTGTGTAAATCCCTCGTGTCAGCCCTGGGATGTGCACCTTCCTGTTATCCGCAGGTGGATTTATATTGGAAACAGTACACATAATTTCAGCCTCATTCACAAGGCAAGAATGGCTGTCAGGATTTGGGCACCGGATGACTTTTCTGCCATACTAATAAGTTCAATGGTTATTCCTACCTCCCTGACCCTCCTGTGGACCAAAAGACTCACTCTCTATTTAGTGGTATGTACTAAATCTATACACCACTGATTTTCAGTACTGTATGTTTCAAAAGCATTGCTCACAAACTGATATATATCTACGCCCACCACCGAAGCTCTGGTATCCATATGATTCTTAAATGTCCTGATTTATTTGGCTGTTGAAAGCACACACACAGACTTGCCCTTTAAAAGTGATTATGATTTATGGTTTGACACAAAAGATTCTCTTCCTTCCCCATGCTCTGGTGCATGCCAGATATTCTTGTCTTCCATTTGTCAGGAGGGCAGATTAATTTAGGGGTAATATATTGTCAGAGCCTCACTGGGCCTCGGGTTTATGAGGGCCTTCATTTTCTTTGGTATCCATCATCCATGTGTTTTTTGGTTGAGGAGTTATCTCCAAACTGATTAAGCCCAAAGGGGAGTGATTCCTCAGATACTTGCCTCCCAAGTGTAGATGAATGATCTGGACATTTTCTGTGCATCCTCTTCATCATTGCTTTTCGGTTTTCTCACCCAAGGGTGCTCCTGTGAGTTGTGGGTATAAATACAAAGCCCAAAGAGGAAGCTTGGGAACAGACTGGAGTATCTGAATCTGTCACTCCTGAGATTTTAAAATTAAATACCATTTGACGATCTGAAAACATTTAATAATGGAGACAGGCCTTAAAAAGTCAAATCTCTTCATTAAGTACTCCACTGAATTTGATTGTATTAGCGATTATAAGAATCTCATGGAGTTTCACTTTGATAAGTATAATGTGGCTCAATTGATAGTATGTAATTTGATAGCATATAATTTGATAGCATAACGTGACTCAATTTCCACAGAACTAGAACTTTGCATTAATGTAGATACATAGAAGTAATAAATAATGATGTTACAATGCCCAGCTATCAGATTGCATAGAATCAGTTCCTCTTCTCTTAGAAATTATAAGAGGGACAAAGTTGAGAGGAAGTATCAATTATGTGCGTCCTCCTGGCCGGGTTCATGGTGGGCTGTCTGTATATTATCTCAGAAGAGCCTCACGACCACTCTTTGTACAGCAGTCATACCATTTTCATTGTTTCTGGTGAAAAATCAAAGCCAAGAGATGATTAGTAACTTGTTCATGTCGATATTGAGAAAATGCTGTGCTAGGACTTGATTGCTTGTCTCTGTGACCACAAAAATCCACAATGAGAACCAAATCTAGTGTAAGAAAAGCATCTGTGGGCCAGGGGTGTGGCTCAAATGGTAGAGCAAGTGCCTGGTATGTGTGAGGCCCTGAGTTCTGTCCCCAGCACCCAGAAACAGCAGCATCAACAACAAAAGTCTGTGTTGGCACCGTTCCCTTTTTCCTTTTCATCTGTTTCAAGTTGATTTCCACTTGGGCTTCCCATTTGTCCTCCATTCGTGCTGCCCCACTCTTTTTTTTTTTGCTTTTTGGGTTACACTCAGCATGATACTCTTCAAGTCCCATCCATTTATAAGCAAATTTCATGACCTATTTTTCTAAACAGCTGCATAGTATTCCATTGTGTTGATGTACCATCGTTTCTTTATCCAGTCTTCTGTTCTTGGACACTCAGGTTGTTTCCAGATTCTGGCTATTCTGAACAGTGCTGCAGTGAACATAGACATGCAAATGGTGTTTCTGCAGTGTGTTTTTGGACCCCCTCAGTATATTCCCAGAAATTATATTGCTGGGTCAAATCGGAGCTCAATTTCTAGTTTTCCAAAAAGGCAGAATCAGTTGGCATTCCCTCCACTCTGGACAAAAATTGAGTGCTGAAAGTAGGTAAATGGCTGTACATGGTAATCTTTCAGCATCTGTACTGCAAACCATAATGCCTAAAATGAGAGAGAGAGAGAGAGAGAGAGAGAGAGAGGAGAGAGAGAGGAGAGGTGCCTGACATAGAGGCAGACCAGGGTGGGAGGTGGTTTAGTAAACTGGGGACATTGGTGTTGGGAAATTACACTGGTGGAGGGATGGGTGTTGGAACATTCTATGACTGAAACGCAATCATGAACAGCTTTATAATGCTCTTATCTCACTGTGATTCAATAAAATAAAAAAATATATTAAAAAGATGTTAAACCATGGACCCTGACCTTCAGGAGCATTGTTCAAACCATCGTGATAGAAAGTATTGCCGACGTGCTTACTAATGGCGATGGGGATGATTCTGATTTCGAAAAAGTGGATTATTCTGTTTGGGATTGGGCCACACCCAGCAGTACTCTGTGCTCTGCAGTGACCTCTGGTGGTGTTCAAGGAAACATATGTGGTGCCAAGGATTTGAAATAATGTCTGCTGCACGCAAGGCAAAAATTCCTTACCTCTGTTCCATCTCTCCAGCCCAGGAAATGTAGAATTTGAGCCAGTGTATTCGGGAACTTCAGGGACATGAATCTGTCTGAGAGAAGATGAGAGAAGAAATAAGCAGTATTGTACTTTGTCCTAAGTGTGTGGCCTTTCACTTACTCCAAAGTTGTACCCACTTGAAGGAGGGGCTGGAGCAATAGCACAGCGGGTAGGCCATTTGTCTTGCATGCGATTGACCCAGGTTCAATTCCCAGCATCCCATATGGTCCCCCGAGCACTGCCAGGAGTAATTCCTGAGTGCAGAGCCAGGAGTAACCCCTGTGCATTGCCGGGTGTGACCCAAAAAGAAAAAAAAAAGAAATTCTCTTTAGTGGAGATTGCATAGTCCCTTAATTTGTTTTGTTTAGAAACCACATGCATGAGATCATCTGGTATTTGTCCTTTTCCTTCTGATTTAGTTCACTTAGTACAGCAATGTCCATTTCTATTTATATTGTAGCAAAAAGGAAGACTTCCTTTACCTATCAGCAAGATAGTTCAGTGATCAGAAGCATATGCCTTATAGGTGCAGGGACCTGAGTTAAATCTTGTACCATATGGTCCCATGAGACCACCAGTGTTGTTCCCCTAGATTCCAGCACGGGTGGGGGGTGTTTGGCCACACCTGGCTGTGCTCAAGAATTGCACTCTTTTCAGGTTGCAGTAATAAAAGCTTCCACCACCGATGGAAATTTTCCTTTTTACTTCTCATTCTGAGTGAGTTTTGAGTTCTGAGCAGTATCATTGATTTGATACTTTCCATAAAGATTCACACTCTGCTATTTGCTCTTGAATTTTACTTTCAGATCTATTTTCACAGATGTCAAGTCTTTTGTGATTCCAATGAAGACCTTAAATCAGATTGCTGAAGTTTTCTCTTCAATCCTGCACCACACTTTCAGAAGTTATGCAACTCTTGGGAGTCGTATAACTTCTGAAATCATTGAATCTGTTGATTATTGTGTTAGCTTTCTTATTATTTTGCACTCAAATGTATTCTTAATTCTTAATATTTTGTATTTAAGTGATTATCTTTCTTAACTATTAATATTTTGTACTCAAGTATATGAGCTGGAGCAATAGCACTGCAGGTAGGGCATTTGCCTTGCACGAAGCCGACTCTGGTTCGATTCCTCTGCCCCTCTCGGAGAGCCCGATAAGCTACCAAGAGTATCTCACACGACAAAGCCTGGCAAGCTACCCATGATGTATTTGATATGCCAAAAACAGTAACAACAAGTTACAGACATTACTGGCGCCCACTCTAGCAAATTGATGAACAACGGGAGGATGGTGCTACTCAAGTGTATATTAATGCTTTAATTCCTTTCTGTTTACTCATTAAAAAAAGTTGGTCTTTATTTACCTTTGGGAAACCCTCTGTACACCTAGGAAGTTTTATGTCTTTTCTCAGGTACTTCACTGAGGAACAGGTTGGTATACAGAGTTCTTTGCCTCATATGGGTCGGCAAAAGCCTATGCAGCTGCTATAGTAGACCAGCATCTTCTTCCAATCTTTTTTGGTTGATTTTTTTTTATTAATTTCAAATGGTGAGGTTGGTAATCTCAAATGGTAATCTCATCATGAAAAACCTGAATATATTGTTTGTTCTGGTCTACTCAACTATGTTGAATTCATTGGAATTTTTTCCCTAAGCATAATCAATTTAATTGTCATTGTTGGGTTCCAATATTAAGAAGACAATGAGCATGAAAACACCATGACTAATCTAGAGAAAGTAGATAGAATTATGACCCACAGTATTGGTGTCCACTCAGACTCTTAGGATAAGCCCGTGAAGACTGAACTGCACACGGGCAGGATCATAGGGACCCATGAAAATGGTCGATCTGTGACTCTTCTGTGTCTGGAATGGTATTGAAACATCTGGAATGGTTTTGAAACATGTCTTCCTTTGGCTGCCTTTTAGCTCTTACTATCACATAGAAGTAGTGTTTCCTTTCTCACTGATCCCTAACCCAGTTTAGCTTTGGAACTCAGACATTCTCTCACAACCTCTTATCTTCCCAGGTGTGGGACTGGGGGCTGTAACCCCTGGGGCAAGATGCCTTGTTTTTGCATTTCCTCCAGAGACTGTGGACTATTTGGATTTCAGATTCAACAGGACAAAATATTCCTGGATGTTTTATTGTTCCTCCTGTAAACTCATTTTCCCCTTTAATGACTTCCCTATTCTTATTACATTAGATGGTATAAGTAGGATACTGAATAAAAGAGGCTGAGAGGTGCTTTTCTATGCTTTCTGTCAGAGTGAGTAAGAAGGCTCTCCAAGTCAATTCCATTTCTATCGGGTCTCTTACCTCAGCGCCCCCAACCAAAAGAATATTTGCACAACACCTGTGTTGACAGCAACCACCCCAAAAAGTTCATCCACAAATAAATTGTACACAATACCACAGTTGACAACAACAACCCCAAAAAGTTCACCTACAAACCACAGTAATCAATGCCAGAAACTCAAATTTTAATCTCTTTAGCAGTGGGTTCAATACAATCTAGATTTGATTAATAACTGTTTCCTGATGCTTACTTTCCCTTGCATTTTCGGATTAACAGAGAAAATTAGA
>JAOXYA010127317.1:0-10351 GCA_028565675.1 Sorex palustris
CACAGCAAAGCCTGGCAAGCTCCCTGTGACGTATTCGATATGCCAAATACAGTAACAACAAGTCTCACGATGGAGACGTTACTGGGCCCGCTGGAGCAAATTGATGAACAATGGGAGGCCAGTGCTACATATGCATATTTGTTTATTGTACTATTAACAATAGCCCCAGATTGGAAACAATCCAGGTAACAAACAATAGAAAATGGATAAAGAAAATGTGGCATGTACACACAGGGAATGCCATTTAGCTATTAGAATAAAAATCTTGCCTTTTGCTACAATGAGAAGAGGTCTGGCTAAGCCAAAATAGTTAAGATGAAGTGGCAAATACTGCATCTCACATCTGATACATTAAGAATCAAAGCAGAGGAATAGAAAATGTCCAATGAAAAGATACCCTTGGACTCTGGATGCAGAACTGAGGTTACCAAAGTGGTGGTGGAGAGTGGACTGGTTGGGTGGAGGCGGGGGTCCAGTGCTTTCTGGCGGAGGGATATTGGAACTTTGGTGATTGGCATGATGTGGTGACACGGTAGCCCTGAGCCATATACACTGAGTTTTGTATCTTAGTGCTACCCAGCTATGAGAAAAAAATATCCTATGTGGCACAGCACTTCTTTAACAGGCTGATGTGGAGCAGCAGCTTGTGTTAAGCCACATTCAAGTGCGAGCTACTGGTGACGCGTGCTGGCGTCAAGTTTAGCTGAAGGCTAATTGAGAGCAAAGTTCCAACTCTCTTCAATTCTGTGACGGTTGAGAGCCATGAGGAATCTTCAAAAGAGAAGTTTGAAGTTCTCAGCTGGGCTTTGTTGGGGGAGACACCCTGTACTCAGGAATTACTCCTTGACTCTGTGCTCTGGTACACTCCTGTGTGTGTGTGTGTGGGGGGGTGTCCAGGAGACTACATCTGGTGCCAGGAATGAAATCTGGGTCAGTTGCATGTAAGAAAGTTCCCTTCTCCCCTGCATTATCTCTCCACCACCCTTCGTGGGTTTTGGTTCGTGGGCATTACAGGAAGAAGCTGTCTTTAAAAGATACAGTAGAATAATATGTGCTAGTGTAGATATTGCTATCAACCCAAACCATTGATGAGGATGGCGGTGCTGATTAGATTTTCAGAGTAGACAAAAGAGTCTAACATTAAGAAGAAGATGCATATCCAGAGAGTACACAATGTTTGGCTTCGGACCATCAAAGGAGAGACTGGAGAGAATAGACCAGGAAGTAAGGCATATGATGTAACATGGAGTCAACCCTGAGCTGATCCCTAGCACTTCATTGCGCCTCTGTTTACATATCCCAAGCATCTCTATATGTGTCATTTGAGGCACATCCCATCTCCAGGTGGTCCTGCATCCCTGGCCTTAGTAATTAATCCTCTGCATAAATTTCTCAAAAATTGCTAGGAGTAGCCCCTGGACCCCTCTAAGCATCTGAGCTTGGTAGCTTCCTTCTAAAAGCATAAACTGAACAAACATAAAAATGAGTAAAGGAATAATTGACTATCTTTGTTTTCACTTAATGGTGACTTAATTTGAAGTCAATTCTCATTTTTCATGATGAAACCCAAAGACAGTATTTCCCAGTCAGGATCATATCACCTCTGTGGGTCCCCTGGATAGTACAGAAGGGTCACAGGTAAAACTCACATAAATGAGGGAAGACTAGGGAACTAACCAGTAGGACAAGAAGAGAGGCAGAAGAAGAAAAGAAGGGTGAAAAGGAGCCGCAGTTGAAAGAAAGTTGGAAAAACACTACCTACAATGCCCTAGAGTTATGAATTAAGAATTATAAATTACTAAGAATTCAGAATTAAATCCTAAGAATTATGCTAAGTCTATTCACCTGTGTTCTATTAATGGCATAACAAAGGCTAGATGACAGTACATCCGTCTATAGCACAGTTTACTGAATATTTTAAGCCCACAGCTAAAACCTACTGTTGAGAAAACAAAAAAGATTTATATTTTCAAAAATTATTGCTCATTGACAAAGCAACTCATCATCTAGGAGCTCTGGTATGCACTTACAAGTAAATCAATGTTGTTCTCATACCTACTAACACAATAGTTTTTCTGAAATCCATGAATCAAGAAATAATTCTGACTTTCAAGTCTCATTGTTTAAGAAATACATTTCATAAGACTATAGCATCCATCGAATAGTGATTTCCTTGATGGTTCTGGGAAAAGCTAATTCAAATCCATATGAGAAGGGCTCAGCATCTGAGATGCCATTCAGGACATTGAGGA
Source organism: Sorex palustris (assembly GCA_028565675.1). Taxonomy (NCBI): domain Eukaryota; kingdom Metazoa; phylum Chordata; class Mammalia; order Eulipotyphla; family Soricidae; genus Sorex; species Sorex palustris. Next base: position 2,253 of record JAOXYA010127317.1, read on the forward strand.
TTCCAGGGAAAAGGTCAAAAGACGAGCATTCACAGAAGTTTGGAAGAAGTTGATTCCATGCTTCCTGTATGAGTTTGGGCAATTCAAGACTCTGGTGAAGGAAATGACCACAGATGTGATTTATAACTTGTAAGAGAGTTTGTTAGAGATGGAATGTGAAGATGTGAAGATGTGAGTACATTGCTACAATATTCCCCCCTCTCTCCTTTTTTTTAAAGACCACACTGGGGACTGGAGTGATAGTACAGTGGGTAGGGAGTTCGCCTTGCATGTGGCTGACCCGGATTTGTTTCCCAGCATCCCATAGGGCCCCCCTAGTACCACCAGGAATAATTCCTGAGTGTAAAGTCAGGAGTAACCCCTGAGCATCGGGAATCAAACCTGAGTTGGCCACAAGGCAACTATCTCTCCAACTCCTTCATTGCTGCAATCTAAAGAGACAATTTGGATGGCTAAGGAGAGCAAAGAAACTGATTTCGTCAGATAAAATCTATCCTGAAGATGTGAATTTTGTTGGAAGCAGCATGGGATCTAGTATATTTCATAAACTTAGTTGATAAAGCAGCAAACAGGAATAGAAGGGATTTATTTTAATTTTGAAAGAAGCTCTACTATGGATAAAATAGTGTCAAACAGTAACAAGTAAGGCAGAGAAATCTTGTGAGAGGAAGAGGAATCCACAGGCTGATCTTCATTGGCAGGCCCTCCAGCCCTCAGCAATTCAGTAGCCTTCAATGACAACCTCCAGAAGTTCAGAAAATTGTTCATATTTTGTTAGCAGCCATCTATTTAAAAATTAAGGTATGCATATTTATTAGGCATACTGCTGTACATTGCAAACTTAGTAGAGTACAGTATGGTAACATGAGCTTTATTGTAGGCACTGGAAAATCAAACATTTTGTGACTCACTTTATTGGACATTTGCTCTGTGGTTTTCGTCACATGGTTTTTATCTATTTCTGGTTTTAGACACATTATTTTTTTTTCTTTTTGGGTCATACCTGGCTATGCACAGGGGTTACTCCTGGATCTGCACTCAGTAATTACTCCTGGCGGTGCTCGGGGGACCATATGGGATGCTGGAAATCGAACCTGGGTTGGTCGAGTGCAAGGCAAATGCCCTACCCTCTATGCTATTTCTCCAGACCCAGTCACATAATTTTTACCACCTTCAGCTTTCATCTTTTTCATCTTTTCTTCTTGCTTGGCTTCTTTTTCTCATATCACATTTTCTTTGCTTAATCTTGTCATCATGCTGGTTTTGATCTTGATCTGCCTCGTGTGAGGATGGGTCATGGCTTCTGGAGCTTGGTTCCTTACTTTCATCTTTCATGAAATGGAGGTTTGGGCATAAATTCCTGGATTTATTTGGAACCATTTTATTTATGGTTATTATTTCCTCTCTATAAAATTTTGTAGTCTCTCCTAGTCTATAAGTTTAAAAGAGCCATTATTTTTTTTAACCGTTGGGAAGTAATTAATTTGAAGGAATCCAGTCTTTATTTCCATGTTTCAAAGATTTTAAGACATCTTACATAAATATAAACTAAAAATAATTTGATTTTTTGGTGGGAAAGGAAAGCAGAAAAAATATGAGAGTAGAAGGGATTGGAATAAGCTGAAAGATAAGATTCTTGTACAAATTTTTCAAATAAAGCTGAAGAGAGATTGCAACAGTCCAGAGCACTTGCTTTCCATGAAGAAGATTGGGTTTTATCCCCAGCACTGCATGGTCCCCAGAGTGCTTTCAGGAGTAGCCCCGGATACTTCTTCTAGTGGCTCCTAAAAAGAATGAAAAAAAGAATGAAAAGTTAAAAACAATAAGTTATGCAAGTTACATTATGAAGAACAATAAACTTTAGACTGACTCTCAACTTTTCAGCCATCCGAAGATGAAAGCAGGTTCATGCTTTACTGTGTCTGTGATATTGAACAGATATACATATGCAGTGTAGCACTGTAGCACTGTCCTCCCGTTGTTCATTGATTTGCTAAAGCGGGCCCAGTAAAGTTTCCATTGTGAGACTTGTTACTGTGTTTGGCATATCGAACACAACATGGGTAGCTTGCCAGGCTTTACCGAGCAGGTGAGACACTCTCGGTAGCTAGCTGGGCTCTCCTAGAGGGACACAGGAATCAAACCTGGGTCTGCTGCATGCAAGGCAAATGCCCTACCCACTGTGCTATCGCTTCAGCCCATACATATGCATAAACGCATATATTTGCTTTTAATCCAGGCAATGCTTAGGGGTTCCTCCTGTCTCTGCACTCAGGAATTATTCCTGGCCTTTCTCAGGTGCCCATATGGTATGCCAGGTATTGAACCTGAATCTGCCTCATTCAAGGCAAACACTACATGCTGTAGCATTGATCCAGCGGTCCCCTGTCCTTCATCCCCGTCCTCCCACACACAATTTTAACATGTTTAAAGTACTTGCATTTCTGACTCTGACACTGAGAATGAATTTTTCCCCTCTGAAAATCTCCCTGAAAGTTGATGCAATGGAACGACTAAGTGCTATGTAACTGGCAACATCTTTATAGTAAACATAACAAAGGTTTCACAGCTTCTTGTTTCACTGTCCCACAATGTAGGCCAATGGTTAATTTGGTGAGAACAGTTTCAGTGAACTCAGAAGCTCGTGGTCCCATAACATAGATTAAGGTTTGATCTTTAATGTTTGGATAGTTGTTAAGATGGAGTTCCAGGAAATCTAACTTTGAGGAAGGTATTATTACAGGTCCCAAAGTCATATATAAAAACTATTTCTGAACATACTTTTTCCTAGTGGGGGCACACCTGGCTGTGCTCAGGGTTGACTTCTGGCTCTGTGACTTCTGGTGACTCCTGGTGAGGCTCAGGGGAACAGCCATACGTCATAAAAATCTTCTTTCTTTATTGGTAAGAGAAAATTTACATTTTAGCAAAACATGCAAAGGAAGAAGACCTTTAGACACTTAAGGTAGGAAGAAAGAAAGCCCACTTCATTTGCTTACTGGCATATTGCAAAAATGGGGATGGGGGAAGGATTGGGGATGCTGATGTTAGATCCTTGACCATACACATCGCCTGCCCCTTCCTGTACAAATCAGAGACAGACAGACAGACAGATATAGGCAGGCAGAGAGAGAGAGAGAGAGAGAGAGACAGAGAGACAGAGAGACAGAGAGAGACAGAGAGAGACAGAGAGAGACAGAGAGAAACACAGAGAGAGTAGGGTATAGAACTGAACTCTTTGTGGAGCTGTCCAGGGGATAATTGATGGGTCCTCTGACCTAGAGGTAGAGTTCTGCCTTTCTCCCCACCCTACCCTCCACCAGCCTCCAATTTATCTGCAGTTAGATTCAAGTTCCAGTAAGCCCTCTTGGTACCAACTTGGTACTGTAATTCTGTCTAGGGTTTAAAGCAGCCTTAGCAAAGCCCGATTTCACTTGCCACCAGAACTGGCTTAGGTTTGGAAGTGATTAGCCAGAAGCAGAATGCCAGGTGCCATGCTTTAGCTCAGGAACATTCTGCCCTAATAAATGCCACCTACTTATACTCATCAGTGCAAGTTAGGAAAAAACAGAATGGTGGGAAGGGGTGGATGGTGTCGTCCATGACCTTTGGGAGAGATTGATGTTCAAATGAAATGGAAAACCAAAGGGAAGCGAGTAGGGATATGGCCCTACCTTAAATGACATGCTGCAAAACTGGGAAAGAAACCAAGCAATTTTCCTTTCCCAGACTGGGTCAATCTTAAGCAAACTTCCCTCTAGGCTAGAAAAATCACCCCCATCCCCTGCTCCCTGGAATGGTTTGTGAAGCACAGTTTGAGTTTGAGGATTTTCACTTACTGAGGCTCCTGCCAAGACACGGGATCCCAACTGATGCTTTTCCAGGGAAATCCTGGTAGCTCCAGGAGCGTACCCAGACAATGCAGCCAACTCCAGCAGCTGAGGGAACCGTACTCTCTGCCTGATGAGCCAGGGAGGACGGGTGGCAATGTGGAAATGTGACTGTATGCATGCCAACTTGAAGAGTTTCTTACCAAAGGCCACGTCAGCAAGCAGTGGGGAACACAGGTCCTGGTGGAAAATAATTTCTGTGGAGATCAGCTTTAAGGAAGGGCTTGTTTCCTATACTTAAATATGATGGTCCTGAAAATGGGGTTTGCTTGATATTACAAAGAATATCTTATAGCTGCTGAATGGGAAATGATGGGAAGAAAGAAAAAAAGAAAGAAGAATCGATCCAGAGGTGGTGAGAAAGATAACTCAACATACGCAGGGCGTGCTTTGCACGCAGAAGGTACAGGTTTGATTTCTGGAACTGCAACATCCCTGAGAACGACTGGAGGCAATTCCCAAGCCCAGAGCCCAGAGTAGCCCCTGAGCAACTCAGAACATGAGCACTGCCCAAACCAAACTGAAAGGAATAAGAATCAACCCCAAGCTGCTTTCTCAAAATTCCTGTCCATCAAAGTCTTTAGGAAGGAAAGGAATCTCTGAAGAATTTGAACACATCCATCAAAAATCCTTACATAATCAGTAGATGAATTAATATATAAGTGGCATAATTTAGAAGCTGCAACTTAAAAAAATTTTTAAATCTGCCTGAGATACTGAGTTACAAAGCTGATCATGCTTGGGTTTCAGTCTTACAGTGTCCCAACATCCGCTTCCCCACCTGTGTACATTTCTCACCACCAGTGTTCCCAGTTTCCTTCCCGCGACTCCACTTCCCAGACTGTCTTCATGGCAGTCATTTTCCTTCTCTCCCTCTCTGCCCTTCTCTCTTGCTCTCTCTCTCCGTCTTCTTCTCTGTCTCTCTCTGTGCCTCTGTCTCTTTGTCTCTGTCTCTGTATCTCTGTCTCTCTGTCCCTCTCTCTCTCTCTCTCTTCTCTTTCTCTCCTTTGAGGCATTATGGTTTTCAATTCAGTTACGGAGAAACTGCAATTTTTGTTAGGGAACCGTACTGGTTTCCATTGAGATGTTTCACCTTCTGGAGAGATTTTGCAATGACAATAGCCCTTAAATAGAAGCAGAGAAAAAAAAATACCTTATTTAGAAATAAACATTTAATTTGAAAATGTTGAAAAGTGTTATGGTGATTCAGTACTCAGGTATAATTAATCATAATGATCATATGTATTTTAATGGGAGTAACATGTGCTTTTTGTTAGCAGTAGATCTGTATTAATAAATATGATTAAAATCATTGAAAAGTGTTTTTCACTTTCTGAGGCTCCTGGCAAGACTTGGAGTCCCAGACTAATGCCTGGGGCAGGGTGCTTGTCCAGGGGGGTAATATGCTTGTTCAGTGGGTAGGGTGCTTGTCTTACATGCAGAGGACTTGGGTTCAATCCTTGGCACTACATTTGTTTGGTTGAGTTCTGCCAAAAGTGAGTCCTGAGCACGGGGCTAGGAGTGAGCACTGTGCACAGCTGGGTATGGCCCCTAGTCATCCTTTCCCTCAAAAAAAAATTTATTCTTATAAAATTAATCTTTAATATTTAATATTTACCCTGCTCCTGGAAGAGAACACCAGAGTCTCCTGCTTCTGCACCTGGCTGTCCTCACCAGGGCCCCTTGGAGGAGAGTGGGTTGAGTTTCCCTCCCCACCCCAAGCAGAGCCCCAGTACTGAAGATCTCTGGTTCCAGCCACAGCCATGCTTAAGACCACTCTCCACACGTTCGGACAAACCTCACGCATGAAGGAACCGGCAGAGGAACCCAGGTGTGCGGGACCTGGGGTGTAGATCTCCAAGCCTGCTCGGATTGGGACTGGGGCCTCCTCCACTCAGATCCCCCATCTTCCAGTATGTAGACATTACACCCACCAACTGCCCCCGGCACCATGTAGTCCCATCAACGGCCAAGAACCAGATACTATAAAACCCTGCTCCTGGAAGATAACAGCGCAGAGTCTCCTGCCTCTGAGCCTGGCTGTCCTCACCGGGGCCCCTTGGAGGAGGGTGGGTTGAGTTTTCCTCCCCACTCGGAACAGAGCCCCGGCAGCTGAAGACCTCCAGCCATGCTTAAGACCATAGTCCACATGTTCAGACAAGCCTCACGCAGGAAGGAACCGGCAGAAGAACCCAGGTGTGTGGGACCCGGAGAATAGATCTCCAAGGCTGCTCGGATTGGGACTGGGGTCTCCTCCACCCAGATCCCCCATCTTCCAGTATGTAGGCGTTACACCTACCAACTGTCCCCAGTGCCGTGTAATCCATTCAATGGCCAAGACCCAGAAACTATAAAACCCTGCTCCCAGAAGCTCATGGCCACGGATCTAGTTCTTTCTCTGGAGAACCTGGCAGGCTACCAAAAGTAACCTATCCACAGAGCAGAGTTTGAAAAACTTCCTGTGGTGTATTCAATATGCCAAAAACCAGTAACAATGATGGGTCTCATTCTCCTGACCCTGAAAGAGCGTCGAATGTGGCACTTTTTAAAATCTCAGGGCTAGGACAAAGGAGACTTTACTGGGGCCTGCTCGAGGCAATCGATGAACAACAAGATGACAACGATACAGGGAATTATTAGGGAATTTCAGAGTTTATCTTCACACCTTTAAAAGTACACAATTATCCGCAATCAAGCCACTGATGTCCTAGTGACATTCCACCTCCTAAAGAACCCACTACTTCTCTATCCCACCCTCTCTTTCCCTCTAGTAGCTATTATACATTTATTTTCTTTTTGGGTCACATCCAGTGATGCACAGGGGTTACTTTTGGCACTGCACTCAGGAGTTATTCCTGGCGGTGCTGGGGGACCATATGGCATGCTGGGAATTGAACCCTGTTGGCTATGTGCAAGGCAAACGTCTTACCCACTATGCTATCCCTCCAGCCCCCAGCTCCTATACATTTTACTGAATCTAGTGGTTAGTTTTGTTACATGTCAATTTGTTTCCTTCTGTTACTCAATTCTATATATAATCAAATGTTATGTAGAAATTTTCTTCTTTTCTAATTGTCTCACTTTGCACATATTTTTTAAGATTTTAAAATAGGAGTTAATAAGATAAGTATATATTTTATGATTTATTGCTAATGAAATGTAGTGAAATTTACTTATAATAGTGTAATTATTATATAATTCAGGAATAAATGTTACTATGCAGTACCCCCACAAAAGTACCTTCCACCATAGTTCATAATAATCTTCCCTCCCACTTATGTCAGATGTAATTTTGTTTTATTTTATTAATATCTTAGTTTATATATATAGCTTTTTAGTTTTTAAAACTTATACTTAAAAAGTGAATGAAAACAATGCTGCTCATAGCAAACTAAGTATAACCAAAATATTGTAAACTGAAAACTTTGCGATTATCAACTATAGTTTTAAAATACAGTAACACTGTAGCACTGTCCTCCTGTTGTTCATAAGTTTGCTTGAGCAGGTACCAGTATCGTTTTACAACAAATTGTGAGACTTGTTGTTACTGTTTTTGGCATATTGAATATGACATGAGTAGCTTGCCAGCCTTTGCCATGTGGGCAAGACACTCTCAGTAGTTTGCCGGGCTCTCTGAGACGGGGAGAGGAATCGAACCCTGGGTCAGCAATGTCAGCCTCATGCAAGGCAAATGGCTTACCCGCTGTGCTATCGCTCCAGCCCAATTATTAAGCACAAATTGCCAATTACAATATACTAACATTATTAATAATCGATATTAAAGCTTCCAATTATTTTTACAACATTGATCTTGGGATGATGGTATATTTTTCACTGGTAATTTAGTCAGATGCTATATTCATTATTGAACACCTGCTGAGTGTCTAGAGTATAAAAATGATAAATATAAAAAAAAGTATAATTTAAAATTGGGGAAAGGAAATCATTCCATCTTCTTTTTCCCACTCTGATCTCTTTCGCTATTAAGGACTTTCATTCCTCCAGATGAGTATTAGTAGCATTGGGTCTGTGTCTCTAAATACATCATGAGAATCATTATAGGGACTACACTGAATCTGTATAATGATTTGAGATAAATGGTAATTTTGACTACATTAATACTTCCCAATCCATGAACAACGGGAGAATAGTTGCAATTTATCATAAGGGAGATGCAAATCAAAACAACAATGAGATATCACCTCACAC
>JAOXYA010127326.1:0-21953 GCA_028565675.1 Sorex palustris
CAAAGTCTCCAATGGAGACGTTACTGGGCCCGCTCGAGCAAATCGATGATCAACGGGAGGGCCTTTACCTTTACCTTCCTCCTTCGAGGAGTCTCACAGGTGGGTTAATACAAGTGTACTTAGAGTACTGTCTACAGGAAGTTGAAAAGAAGCCCTCACACAAATGCTGGAGTTCGCAGCCCCTCCATGACTGGGAGAGGTCTGCCCCAACTCACTTAGGTCCACAATTTTGTTCACTGTCATTTGGTGTCTAAGCCCACTTGAATTCCTATCCATTTTTGACCACCTCAGGTCAGTTTTCCCCAGATTCTCCCATCAGTTTGTTCCCATTCCAGTGAAGAAGGTGTCAGCATCAGAGTGGAGCATGCTGAGACTTCCTCAGCGCTGACTTTGCTTCTGGACCAGCAGAGCTTCCTCTTCACTCTGGCAAGGCCTCCTGAGATGGGGGCTGGTGGAGAGTAACGTAACCTGCATCTCACTGTCAACCACATGCAGGCTGACGCCCTGATCCTCCATGACATTCCATTCCCGCATCTGATTCACTGCAGGCCAATTTTTGTTTATCTCCTGCAACCTAGGAGCAAAGGAAAGGCTAAAACTTGACCGCATTTAGAACAGGTCTGACCTGTTGGTTGTTGATCAGTGTTGATCAATGTTAGGGCCATTATTGCTGTCCAAGAGGAAGACAGTTCCCAGGAGATTGGTCCTTGTTAGTCCTTGCTGACCTTCTGGAAAGCTTCCTCACCACCTCAGGGAATAGACTGGGTGACATGGATTTTTGAGAAAACTCTGTTAAAATTCAGGATTCCACCTGGGTTGATTTTCAAGACTTAATTGGCTCTCTTAAATGATTCGTGAATCTGCAAGAAGTTATCCAAAGTAGAAGATTTTTATAATTAGAAGGTACAACAGGGGGCCAGAGCACTAGTACAGTGGGTAGGGCATTTGCCTTGCATGTAACTGACCCGGGTTCGATCCCCAGCATCCCATATGGTCCTCTGAGAACTGTCAGGAGTAATTCCTGAGTGCATGAGCCAGGAGCAACCCCTGAGCATTGCCGAGTGTGATCCCCCAAAAAGCAAAGAAAAGAAAAGGTACAGTAGGTCATGACTGAAATTAAAAGAGGGTCAGAGAAATAGATTCAGGCTCTAGCGTTTTAACTCCACTTCGATCCTGACACTCCATAAGATCCACTGAACTCAGACTAGAGCACCCCCAGACTAGCCCACCCACTCCCCCAAAAAAAGCAAAGAAAGAAAAAGATTATTTGAGGCAAAGCCACCTTCCCTTGGGGGTGCTAAGTCAGGAAATTCCAGGTTGTTCAGTTAAAATTTCCACTCTGGGGAGAGATTGAAACTGCAGTTAGTGAGGGATTACGTCTTGCTAGAACTCAGGATGAACGGTTCCATTTGGGGGTTGTCGTTGCTTCTTCTCTTCCTCCTCTTCTTTTGCCCTTTGCCCAAAGGTACCCTTTTGCCCTTTGCCCATCTGATGGTGCTCAGGGTTACCAATCCAGCTCCATATTCAGAGTTGATCCTGGTGGTTTCAGTGGCCCACCATGTAGTGCCAGGAATCAAACCTGGGGATACAGTATGCAAATCATACACTCCAGCTCATTGAACTATCCTTCCTTCCTTCCTTCCTTCCTTGCTTCCATCCTTCCTTCCTTCCTTCCTTCCTTCCTTCCTTCCTTCCTTCCTTCCTTCCTTTTTCCAATGGGCATGTGGACTTAGAAGGTGGAGGCCTTACCTCCTTCAGCTACTGTCCCACTGGGAAAAGGAAAGACCTAATAGCTGAGGCCCACGCTGGCAGGGAAAGTGGGCCAACGAGCTGCTTTGCTCCTTCAGACCCACCCAGCTGGTTTCCACCACGCTTCTCAATGGGCAGGTGGGGTGGTGCCCAGGCTGCGGGTGAGTCAGAGCAGCTGCATGTCTGGGCAGCTGTTGGCCCTTCCTGCCTGGTGACGGCAATTCTGGGGTCAGCTGGGAGAGCCATCCTTGATGGGTGGGCTCTGGGCAGGGCCTGCTCTTGCTGTGAAATGTCACCAACATTCAACATTCTGTTCTCAGGGGGTTCTGTTCTGTTCTGTTCTCAGGGGGCCGGAAGAAGGCCACATGGGAGACAGTCAGACCCGGGAAGGGCCAGGCCTGCCCTCAGTGAGCCCGTGGGGAGCTGGGAACAGGGAGTGGCCTGGGCGTGCCTTCCCTCCCCACCACCTGATTATAGCCTAGCAGCCAACCTCCCAGCACTACCAAAGGGGAGGGGAGGAAAAGTCAATACTGCTTAGTAAAATCAAGGTCATTTGAAAGAACTATGCAAATACTCGGCTGGCAGAGCCAGGCAGGTTCAGGTGGAGGTGGGATCAGGTCCTGAGGCCTGGGTGGTGGGAGGAGGGGCCGGCGAGGCGATGGGAACCTCCAGGACAAGGCAGAGAATGTTGAGTTTGAGGGAGAGGCTGGTCAGGTGTATCTCCATGGTTCTGGATGGTCAGAGCTAGCTGGTGCTTTCAAATTGGTCTGTTTCCTTCCAGGGAAGAGGGCAAGAGGTGACCTAGTCCAGGGGCAGCAGGAAAAAGGCCCAGCTGGGGACACACCCACACCCGCTCAGCCTTCTCGTGTGCTGCCTTGACAGGTGGCTCTATGCTGGGACATTCCTTACTCCTTCTCATAGTTGGGGTGGGCCACGCCTGACAGTGCCCAGGGGTCATTGGTGGTGCTGGGGGACAGGCTAAGGACACACAACCCTTGTCCTATGTTTGGGACACTCCCAGTCGGGGTACCGCTGGAGGCACAGGCTCTGTGCAGATTTGGAGAGCTGTCTCTGTTCTGCAGAGTGAGTCACCCCAGAGCTCTAGCCAGGCCCTTTGTTCTGCAGGAGGAAAGTCCCTCTGTGTGCAGCCGTATCAGGTGAGCAAGTGGAGCCCCACGTGGGGCCCTGTCCCACCTGCAACCCATCCCCGCTCAGCCTGGACTGCAGGTCGGGCAGCGTGGTCCAAGCCCATGGTGTTCCCTGAACCTCTCACTGGGCGAGGTCTGCAGGCCTCGGAGTGGTGGAGGCATGGCGTCAGGCTTGCCTGCATGAGCTCAGCTTCCCAGACACCACTTACAGCAACAATAAGAAGCGTGTCCACGCTCCCCAGGGGCCCCTGTGTGGGGAGGCGAGATACCACTTCTCCCCTCCATCTCTCTTGGGGTGCCCTGCCCAGCCCCACCCAGCCTTCATTCGGTCAAGGCTGAGTCATCGCTCTGACAGGTGCAAGGTCCAAGCCTTGAACCAGCCCCAGACTTTGACCCTTTCAGGCCTTTCCAGACCCCTCAACACCCCTCCAGCCACCTAGACCCCTCTCACGTCTGGGCATGACTCACCTTCAACCAAGCTGAGCCCACCTGCAATCTTGCCTTCTCAGGTCTGGCCACTGTTCCACGGTGCAGCTGTCCTGTATGCCACCCGTGGCCAAGTGGGGTGGGGGACCACACTGGCAGTGCTGGGGCATACAGGACAGCTGCACCTCTTCCTCACTTTCTTTCTTTCTTTCTTTCTTTCTTTCTTTCTTTCTTTCTTCTTTTTTTCTTCTTTTTTTTTAAATGTTTTGCAGTGCTCAGGGCCAATTCCAGGTAGCACTCACGCCCCTCGTCCCTGATGCTATGTCTCATGCTTAGATCCTTATTGTTTTTTAAGTTTATCTGGGCCATACCCAGTGGTGCTCAGGGGCTATTCCCCAGTTTCAGAGTGACTCTTGGTGGTGCTTGGAGGACCCTAATGTGGTGCCTGGGATTCAATTCTGGGTCGGCCACTGTCACTGTCCTCCCGTTGTTCATCGATTTGCTCGAGCGGGCCCAGTAACGTCTCCATTGGAGACTTTGTTGTTACTGTATTTGGCATATCGAATGCAACATGGGTAGCTTGCCAGGCTCTGCCGTGTGGGCGAGATACTCTTGGTAGCTTGCCGGACTCTCTGAGAGGGGTGGAGGAATTGAACTCGGGTCAGCCATGTTGGCTGCGTGCAAGGCAAACGCCCTACCACCGTGCTATTGCTCCAGCCACATGCAAGGTTATTGCCTTTTACCTCTGTATTATCTCTCTGGCTTCTACCTATTAGTTGGTTGGTTGGTTTCGGGGGCCACTCCCAGCACTGCTCAGAACTTGCTCCTGTCTCTGCCCTGAGGAATCAGTCCTGGCGGTGCTCAGGGGAGACCCTATGGGGTGCTGGGGATCAACCAGAGGCAAAGGGATTGTCCCACCCACTGTACTATTACTCCAGCCCCTCTATTGTTACTTTGAAGTGGCAGCAACCCCGGGCCTCTGCGGGAGGGTGTGCGTCTGTGTGCTCACTGCAGCAATCCTAGCTAGAGCCCATGGCAGCCTCTCTGCCCCCAAAATGTTTGCTACCTGAGGGAGGCAGAAATCAATTGGCAGAAGCCAATCTGCCCTCTGGGGCAAGACTAGCTCCCTCCTTTCCAGGTAAATCCCACAAAGGGTCAGCTGTGTTTGTGAAGACAGAGTGGGCTGACTGTGGGTGCACACTACATGGTTTGGGTCTCATAGAGATAACTCGGTGGGCTGAGACCCTGATTCCATGAAGGAGACCCAGTTTTTTAATCCTCACCTGATCCCCGTCTCCCAAGCACTCTGGGAGAGACCCCCAAAGCACACCGCCAGGAGTACCCCATCCACCCTTACCTCCCCCCCCCAAGTGACCACTGCAAGTGATTCCCCAAGGCTCTCCGCACACACTTTTGAAAAATATTATCGTGGTTTGGGCTGGGGGGTGCTCAAAGGACTGGAATGCGTGCTTTGCATGCAGAAGGCCTGGGATCCATCCCCAGCACCTCATGGGCCCCTGAACACCTCTGGGAATAGTCCCTGTGCACTGCCAGGTGTGTCCCCAAATTAAAATATATGAGATCTTGATGCTCAAACGTCACTCCCCACCCTCCTCCAACCCACTTCTTGTGCTTATTAAATCTTGTAAATTAATTTATTGGGGAGGTGTTGGAAGCCACGCCTAGTGGTACTCATGGCTACTCATGCCTCTGTGCTCGGGAATTGCTCCTGGCCATGTTTTTGGGGTCAGGACATGCCAAGGGTCAAACTACGTGTAAGTCAAGTACCTTGACCTCTGCACTATTTTTCTGGTACTTTTTATACCCCCCCCCCAAATTATTTTAAAATTTTGGTCCATATCTGGCTGTGCTCAGGAATCATTCCTGGCATGGCTCAGGGGACCATATGTTGTGCCAGGAATTGAATGTGGCAGGGTTCAAGGAAGGCCCCTGACCACAGTATCATCGGTCAGGTCTTCGTGGCTTGAAGCAGAGAGCTTGGTTCCTGCACCCTCCTTTCCCTTTAAATCTTGTCCAAATTCATCCCGCTTTAAAATCTAGTTACAAATACATGATCCTTATAGAGAACAGACCAGATCTAGGGGAGTTGGTGGGGTTTAGTGGTGCTGGTGATCACACCAGGACTGACACACGCAGAGCCTGAGTATTTCCGCTGCCTCGCTGCCTAGCTCTGAACGCACCATGGAGCAGGCAGCTTCGAGAGTCAGACAGATGCCCCCGGGAACCCCACCTGGGACTTGCTCAAAGCACTCCCTCCCAGGCCCCCTACACACACATATACACACACACACACCACACACACACACACACACTCACACACACACACTCACACATGTATACACTCACTCACACACACACACACACACGTACACACACATTCATACACAAAGACACATGTACACACACATACACATACACACACTCACACACATACACAATCACATACACTCACACACATACTCATATACATACATACACTCACACATACACAAACACATACACACACACACTTGCACACACTCATACTCTTCATTAGCTCTGACCGGCTGCCCTTCAGGACTAGAGTCTTTGCCCAGTGTCTGCCTCTGCCCTGTCATTGCTTTTGGATATCTCTTCCCTGTCTGTGGCTTCACGTCTGGCCTAATCTTCATGGCCAGATTAGGAGACCTCTCACAGGGCAGGGAGCCCAGGGCCGGGGGCTTGGCCCAGGTCATGGTCCAACTGTGTTCCCGGTGCTCACCTGTTACCTCTTGGCAGGAGGCCCAGGACAAGTCCCAGAGCCTGTGTTTCTTCCTTCCTCTGTAAAGTGCAGATATAATTAGACCACGTGGCTTTGCTGCAAAGATTAGAGGTGTAATCCAGGCTGACCGACACAGCAGACTGTGTAAATGCTACCTACGTCCCTGTCAGCTCGAACCTCCAGACACCCATCCCTAAGGATCTTGATTTTGATCTTTGCCCAACTGGCTAAGGCACAGCTCACCCAGCCATCTCTACTCACCCCTATCAGGCTGCCTGCCTGCTCAGAACTTAATTCCCCCCCAATTTTCGAAACACTTTGGGCAACCAGAACCCAGAGGAATCTGAGGAAATCTGAGCACACATTTTCAGACACCAGAGTAGAAGCCTGGACTCTTGCTGGCTGGGGGTCCCATCAGATCTCTCAGTTAGGACTTTGAACATCACAAGGTGCTGAGTGGAGGAGTGCCAAAGTGCAGGGGCGGGCACCAATCTGAGTCCATCTGTTCTCATGGATGAGCTCTCTCCCAGGCAGGAAGCTGTGTCCCCTCAGCAGCTCCCCAGCACCCCCAGGGTGACATACCTGTCAGAGCTTGTGGACACCCTCTGGGATCCCAGCCACCTACAGTGGTATAGAGCTCTTAGCGGTCACCCCCAGTGAAGGCCACCACCTCCCCTACAGAGATCTGGCAAGGGTGGGAGGAGAAGGCGTGGGGGCCCCTGCAAGTGTGGCAGCCCACGGCCAGATCCTCAGGGGTTCAGGCTGTCTCTGTACATGCTGAGCGCTTCTGGCACCCCATTCTTCCCCACAGTGACATTCTGGAGCCCCCACTGACCACACTCAGGGTCAGGCCCAGACACTCAGCCAGGTATAAGGGCGCTGGCCAAGGGCTGGCTCACCTGAGCACTTCCCAGGAAGGGCCTTTGTGCACACACCAGATCTGTGAGGGAGCAGCAGGCTGTGGTGTGGCCACCTCCGTGGGTGCTGACTTCCTGTGGGAGACATCTCCCTTAGAAAAGGTCTTGGCCCGAAATTTCCAGGCATGGAGTTGGGGATGGGCGACCTCCCCCATCTCCCTGTGCTTTCAGTCTGGCAGTGATGCCCATGACCTGCCTCTGGAGCCAAATAAGCTCATTAACCATCCATGAGCCAAAGACTCACAAATAAATCTTGAAAGAGATTAACAAGCTGCAGAGATGCCTCAGGACCCCAAAGTCACCATCCAGTTAAAAATTTAACTCCAGCTGTATCACCCCAGTCAAAATTTTAGAATTCCTGGAGTGCCCAGCCTCAACATTTCAAACTCTACACCACTGATACACCAGGAGTAGCACACCAAATTGGATGGGATGTAAAGTAAGAGGCAACCAATCTCAATTAAGAAAATATTAACATAGAAGACTTAACCTGTAACAACACGTTAGTATCTCTTATACCAAGGCTCAATGGCTTCAGAGTAAGATACAATAATCTTCTCACACGTTCTTCTAATGAAATCTTTTTTGATCATTTTTAGTAAATTATTTATAACAAGCAATACAAAATAA
This sequence comes from Sorex palustris, assembly GCA_028565675.1. Classification (NCBI taxonomy): domain Eukaryota; kingdom Metazoa; phylum Chordata; class Mammalia; order Eulipotyphla; family Soricidae; genus Sorex; species Sorex palustris. The sequence goes on from JAOXYA010127326.1 coordinate 7,632, forward strand.
ATTATTGAGGGCCTGCTATTGGGGCAGACTTGCATGGCGGTTGGGAAAACTGGAAATAATGGTGGTAGGAAGGTTCAATAGTGGGGGTGTTGGTGTCAAAATATTGAATGTAATGAATCATCATGAACAACTTTAAATAATTAAATTAATGATTAATAGAAAGAAAGAAAGAAAGAAAGAAAGAAAGAAAGAAAGAAGGGAAGAAAGAAAGAAGTAAAGAAAGAAGAAAAGGTCTTGGCAGGGCTGGAGTGATAGTACAGCAGATAGGGTACTTGCCTTTCACACAGATGACCCGGGTTTGATCCTGGCCCCTCATATGGTACCCTGAGCCCTGTCAGGAGTGATCCCTGAACTCAGGGGTAGGAGTAAGCATGCACCACTGGGTATGGCTCAAAACCAAAGAAAAGAAAGGTGTTGACAGATGGAGTTGAGGGTGAGCCTTGGTTCAGTATGACTGGTGTTGGGGGCAGGGAGAAGCTCTGAGCCTCTTTTCTGAGGCTGGACAGCATAATAGCAGACAGATTAGCCAAGGAAGAAGCCAAACTTCAGGAAGCAGAGAGAGGAAGGGGTGAAGGGTACATATTGTGCATGCGACAAGCCCCAGCTCAATCCCCAGCACTTCTTGGTCCCCGAGCACTGTGGGGTGCAGCCCTGCAGGCCCCCAGCGCCACCAGTGGCCCCGAGCAACACTGCCTCCTTGGACCTTGCACACAACCGCCAGCCGGGTTAGCTGAGAATTGCCAAGAAAGCTCCCTGGTCCCCCGGGCTCAGCTTGGAAGCCCTTCATAAGAAAAGGGCAAACTTTAAAAACTGTCCACTGTCCACTGTCTTCCCATTGATCATTAATTTGCTTGAGCGGGTCCAGTAACATCTCCATTGTGGGACTTCTTGTTACTGTGTTTGGCATATCGAATACATCACAGGGAGCTTACCAGGCTTTGCTGTGCGGGTGAGATACTCTCAGTAGCTTGCCGGACTCTCCGAGAGAAGCAAAAGAATTGAACCTGGGTCGGTTGGGTCGGCCGCGTGCAAGGCAAATGCCCTACCCACTGTGCTATCACTCCAGCCCAAACTTTAATAATACATATGAGAATTCTAATGCATATAATCCTAAAGGAAAAGGGGACCCCTACTGTTACCTAGAAGCTTGACAGATACTCTAAGATGTGAGATCCTCCGTCCCCGTTGTGGGGTGTGTGTGTGTGTGTGTGTGTGTGTGTGTGTATGTGTGTGTGTGTGTGTGTGTTATGTGTGTTATGTATGTGTGGGCTCTGTCCTCACAGTGACATAAGCTAGAGACAAGAGTGGAACTGAGAACATTCCAAGGAGAAGAAGACAGATGGAGATCACATGCCACATTTATTATCTATGACTCTGCACTGCTTTATGAGGTGTGTGAGTATTGGAAGTGGATTGGGACTCCAGAAGTTCACGTCAGTGCTGGTCAAGGTCAGCTGCTCATCACCTTTTTTTTTTTTCCTTTCCTTTTGGTTTTACTTTTGAGATTTTGCTTTGGGAATTGTTTCCTGCAACAGGGTCTCCTCCTTCTGGTACTCACTGTGTGGCATGACCTGTGGGTGTGGCGCCTCTCTGGTGCGTGCTTCCACGAGGGGCCTCCAAACACACTCTCCTGCTGGCTGAGCCACGATCGAACCCCTGCTGGCCTTGACGGGCATGTGGACTGTCCTGTTCCCCAGCCTTAGTATGTCACAGGAAGCTCAGGAGCGGGAAACTAGAGGCAAGACCTCTGAATGAACCATTCTAGAAGCAGGGCAGAGATGAATGGGTCATAACTCATGGTCAGAACAGAGGCGCTTGACTGCATGGGGTGCTGGAGAGGAGTAGAACGGGGGTCACAGAAACAATCAGCAAATGCCTATATGGAACTTGTAAGAGGATGCATGCGTCACTGACCCTGCCAAGCGGGGTCTGTTAGTAACCACTGTGCATGTTAGGCGAGAACGTTGCCTAATGTATCATGGAGACGTAGGATGGGAGTCTACAGGAACTAACCTACAGAAACTCCAGATCAACGGCCTTGGGCTCAGCCCATTATTGGCGTTAGCCAGGTCAAGTCCACATGCATCCTTTTCCTTTAAGCTGGCTTTCCCTCTCATCTATCAAGCATTGGCACTTGTTTTTTTCTTTTCCTTTCCTTTTTTTTGGCGGGGGGGTCACACCCAGCAATGCGTAGAGGTTACACCTGGCTCTGTACTCAGGAATCATTCCTGGTGGTGCTCAGGGGACCTCATGAGATGCTGGGGATTGAAACTAGCTTGCCACATGCAAGACAAATGCTTTACTTGATGTACTATCGCTCCAGCCCCTGGGGGCCTGTTTCTTGGTCAGATGTCTGTAACAAGTCTACCCCATAAAGGAGAAAGATGACAGGCAGGCTGGACACAGTGGCAGAGGACATCAGTGAGGGGCTTGGGTGTAGGTCTTGGAGGGCTTTCTGAGGGTGGTGGTGTGGGCAGCTCTGCCCTCTTCCATGACTGTGCCCCCCTTGTATGGGAATGTGGGGTCCCCATCACTTTCTGACTGTGCATTGCCAAGGCTGAGTGGACATCAGGGCCTCTGGATAGAGACCTAGAGGCCATCTAGGTGAAGGCCAGAGAGAGTAAGGGTTTTCTGGGTGCCGTCATTTCTCAGTTGGAGTTTATGTTGGAGATAGGTAGTTGAGGCTATTTTGTTTGGGGGGCCACACCCCCAGAAGTGCTCAGGGGTTACTCTTGACTCTGCACTCAGGAATTACTCTGTTTTTTTAAAAAAAATATTAAATCACCATGAGAAACAGTTACAAAGCTTTCATGTTTGGGTTTCTATCATACAATGATAGAATACCCATCCCTCCACCAGTGCACATTTTCCACTACCAATATTCCCAGTATCCCCCCTCCCATTCCCAACTCTCCCCCTTGCCTCTATGGAAGATAATTTCCCCCATACTCTCTCTCTATTTTGGGGCATTATGGTTTGCAATACAGATAGGGAGCTATCACGTTTGGTCCTTTATCTACTTTCAGCACACATCTCCCATCTTGAACAATTCCTCCAACCATCATTGACTTAGTGTTCCCTTCTCTATCCTGGCTGCCTTCTCCCCCAGCTCGTGAGAGGCTTCCAACTATGGGGCAATATTCCTGGCCCTTGGGTCTACTGTCCTTGGGTGTCGGTCTCATAATATGTTATTTTATACTCATGAATTACTTTTAGCAGTGCTCAGGGGATCCTAAAGGATGCTGGGGATCAAAGTCAGGTTGTTCTTGTGCAAAACAAAGTCCCTGCCTGCTGTACTATCACTCTGGTTCTGAGTGGAGAGAGGCTGGACCAGGCAGTCACCTGGGCCCTGGTCCTGGCTCCTCTGGACTTGCTTCCAATGTGTTTGCCTACATGCTGGGAGGGAACCCTCGTACACCTGAGGCCCATGCTCTTCCGCTGTGTCTCACCACACCCCAGCTGACCTGGGAAGTCCCTCTGGTGGACACATGCTCCAGAAGGGTCTCCTGCTCGACCAGTTATTAAGAATGGCGTGATAACAAGATGCAAGGACGAAAGTTGTGCCAAAGCCATGACTCAGGGTGGAAGAAAGGCACCTGGGACTTTTGGGTTTAATCTGTGAGCGGCCTCCACACAGGAACAGTTTCTCCTGCCCCATCCACCCCTGGCCAGCAGAGAGGGGAGCACCTTATTAAGCTGTTACCCTGGACCCGCAGTGCAGAGCTCCAGTTCCTTAGGACCAGTTTTCTGCCACCTCCAGGCTCGATGCTGTGGGCACCCTTCATGAATACCATGAGCCCACCACCCCCTGCCTTTCCAAGGTTTGTGCCCTTGGGTCATGGGGCGCATGTGGAGCCTGACCCAGGACTCTCCTCTGGTACAACTGGAATGGGCGAGATCTTTGAGAGGACTGAGTGGACAGTACGGCCTGTGCTGGACACAAGTGCCCTCCTCCCGTCCAGGTGAAGCAGCTGAGGACATGCCCTGGGACACTGCCCAGGATGGAGCGCGGGCAGCCCCATTGTGCCCCATGAGCAAACAGACCTTCTCAAGCAGTCACAGTGATCGAAAAGTAACATGAGCTCACTTACGTTTTGCATTTTCACCTTCTATTGACCCAGGGCTGAGATCTCCAAGCCTGCTCGGATCGGGACTGGTCCTCCTCCACCAAGATCCCCCATTTTCCAGTAGCTTGGCAGTCACTCCTGCAAACTGTCCCTGGCACCATGTAATCCCATCAATGGCCAAGATCCAGAGACCATAAAACAAATCTCCCAGAAGCGCCTCTTATAGTCTAGCCTACTGATGTACCTAAAGCAGCACATGTGTGTTTGGTTTTAACATGCTTGCTTGTATTCTCTTATATACAGGCTTAACCTCCATCCCTCTTGGAGACCCCAGCAAGCAACCGAGAGTATCCCACCCACATGGCAGAGCCTGGCAAGCTACCCATGGTGTATTTGATATGCCAAAAACAGTAACAATAACGGGCCTCATTTCCCTGACCCTGAAAGAGCCTCTAATATGGCAGCATTGGGAAGGACGAGTAAAGAGAGGCTGCTAAATCTCAGGGCTGGGACGAATGGAGATGTTACTGGTGCTCACTCAAGCAACTCGATGAACAACTCGATGACAGTGATACGGTGATACAGTTGAGAAGTTGGAAAGACCCGGCAACCCAGGATGTGAGCTCTCACGTGGGGAAATTCAAGGGCCCTGCCCTGCCATGGCCTGTACTTCAGGTTCTTTGATTTATTGGTTCATTTATTGAGGGTGTCCTATGAGTGCCTCCATCCCCCTTGTGGGGTGTGTGTGTGTGTGTGTGTGTGTGTGTGTGTGTGTGTGTGTGTTTGATCACGTGGGTATTCAGGGGCTATTCCTGTCCCCTGGCACTGCTGAGGGAGCTATATTTGGGGCCCATCTTGTGCAAGGGGTGTCCGGCCAGTTAAGGCTTATTCCTGGCTCAGGGATCTCTCCAAAGTTGCTGGGAAACCCTCTGCAGTGCCAGGAATCAAAGCTGGAACTGGGGCTGGAGCGACGATACAGCGGGAAGAGTATTTGCCTTGCACGTGGTCGACCTGGTTTCTATCCCGGACATTCCATATCATCTCCCGGGCAATGCCAGAAGCAATTCCTGAATGCAGAGCCAGCAATAACCCCTGAGAAATACCAGTCATGAACCAAAAAGTAAAAAAAAAAAAAAAAAATCTGGGACTGCCGTGTGCAAGGCAAGCCTTACCCGGTACTTTACTATTTCCCTGGGCCTAAGGGTGGTTTTTGAAACGCTGTAATCCATGTGTCCACATTAACCCAATAAGTGCTCTGCCCACTGTTCTATCACTCCAGCCCCAACCTGGGATTCTGGGAGCCAGCACACACAGCCTGGTTCTTGTTGGCTCTTGTGAATTCATTAAGATGCTGAAGAGTCCTGCAATTTCTCAGAGCACTGTGGTCCTCGTTGAACATAATGGGTGCCCTCAACCTCCAACACAGACACCTTGGTCCCTAGGGTACCTTTGCAGGTCCCCTGGCTGGATGTGTGGGCACCTTCTGGAAGCCCCGGGCAGGTCTCGGCTGGCTGGCAAGTGGCACTGCTGTGATGTGGGGAAACCAACTGACTCACATGGAGAGACAGAGACGAGATGAGAGCAGGCGGCAAACTTCAAACCCAGAGTCCGTGAGTCAGCGTCTTGCCCAGCCTTGCCTGTGGCCTAGGCATTTCCTCACCAGCCTGGCTGATGCCAGCCTTCTGGGCACTGTGAGTGGAGCCTCTCCCACAGACACTGACCACGGGTTTCGAGTTCCCTGGCTACAAGTCGGCTGAGGTTGCGGGGGATGGGGGGGCGGTGTCTGAGTCAGCGCCAGGACCCCAGCGCCCAGAGCAGGTCTGGCCATCCCCTCTCACTCTCCTGCTTCCTGGAGCATGCAGTGGGGGGTGAATCGGTCTGACTCTGTGCTAAGCATGGTGCAGGTGAGAGCTGGGCTGGTAGGGCTGTGCCCGGCCAGGAAGGCAGTGGTGGGCCTGTCCTAGCAACGCCCCCCACCAACACACACACACACACACACACACACACACACACACACACCCCTGCAGGTCAGTAGCTGGGACTGTGGGGAGCCCATGAGAGGAAGCAGGATGCCACCGCTTACAGAGGGAGCCCAGGCACTCTCCCCCAGGAGCACATGTTGCCCAGAGGCAGCTCACTGATGCCGGGGCAGAGCCAAGCTCCAGGGCTGCCTCTCGGGCCTTACGGAACCAGGCTCACCGTCTTGGGGAGTGTGAATTCAAAGGCGAGAGTGGAAGGAGCCACAGGAGGAGGGCAGGAGGCGGAAGATGAACCGAAGGAAGAGGAGGAAGGAGAGAGGCTGAGTGGGCATGATGAAGCTGCCCCGGGACAGGGAGTGGGAGGGAAGCGATGCTGGGGCTTAGCCCTTTGCTTGGCGCCTGCTCGGTTTCTGGCCTAAGGGAGGCTGCTCTGCACAGGGTTGCGGTCTCCACTCTCGAGACCCCCTAGGGGCTGTAGCCATTCTGGCGGGGGGGGGGGGTCCCTAGGGGCCACAGCCACCAGCTCTCAAATGGGACTCGTCCAAGCTAAGCCAGTGTCCGTCAGAGTTCATACTGGACACATTCCTGGGCGCGGCCAAAGGGCCAGTCCCTGCGGGCAGAGTGTGACACAGGCCTCAGCACCTGTCCTCACTTGCTGACCCAGCAAAAGGCACGGTGGGGTGGGGGCTGGGCCGCGATTAGTCACTGCTGCGCCTGCGCCTCCAGGCACTTGGTCAGTGCCGAGACTGAGCAGATATAGCCTGGGCAGATACGGCCAGACGCAGGCTCCTCCTCGAAGGCCTGGGTCTGCCTCTGGCCGGGGGCAAGCCCCACTTGCTCCCAGTGCCCCCGTTTCTTAGCTTCTCTGTAAAAGCAGGTCACGGCCTCTCAGGGTGCATGTGAGGACTCATCATCAAAGTGTGCAGGACCAGGTGCTCAAGATGGGCCCCGAGCCAGGAGTGAACAATCTTCAGAGCTCCAGCAGCTCCTTCCTAAGGGGCTCAGAGTCGCAGGCTCTGGGATCCTGAGGGCCCACCTCTGTCTTCTATGCCGAGAGAAAATGGGGCTTTTTTTTTCTTTTTTTGCTTTTTGGGTCACACCTGGCGATGCTTAGGGGTTACCCCTGGCTCATGCAATCAAGAATTACTTCTGGCAGTGCTCAGGGGACATATGGAATGCTGGGAATCAAACCCGGGTCAGCCGCGTGCAAGACAAATGCCCCACCCCCTGTGCTATTGCTCCAGCCCCCAGAAAAATGGGACTTTAGATTATCCGGTCCAAGATCTCGAGGGTGGGTGGTTGAGAAGTCAAGACTGAGGCGAGAAAAGCAAGTTGATTTCAGGTGCTCATGTTCTGAGGGGATGGTCCAACCGGGGACCAGGGCTCTGCACGCAGGGGTCCCAGGCCCGGTGTCTGGCACTGCCTGCTCTCCTGAACGTTGCTGGGAGCAACTCCCCACCCCCACACAAAACAGTTTTCTTTTTCCTGTTTGGATTGTAGGCCAGCACCCGAGAGCCAGGCTTCCTCCTGGCTTTGGGTACTGAAGGACTTACTCCTGGAATAGGGGGCGAACCATTTGTGGAGCTGGGGATCAAGTCTGGGCTAGCTGCGAAGAACAAAGCCATTTCCCTCTCTGGGCTTTACAAAGGTCTGGTGGAGGAAGCAGGCAAATGTGCCGTAGGTCCCGGCAGGGTGCGCCCTGTTGGGTGCAGGCCGGATGCCCTTTGAACAGCAAGGTGAGCTCTGGCGGGGGCCCTCGGGGTCTGCGTGACGTCCTCTGAGAAAACATCTGCTGTTTGTTCTTTTCCTCTTCATGTGGCTGGCTCCTGGTTTAACACTAAACAAACAGTTTGTATAAACATTTCTTAACCTTCAGGGAAAGGAAGAAGCAGGGGTGGAGGAGCAAGATCTCACCGTTCTGTGGAGACCAAGATGGAGTGGCCAGCGCTGCTCAGGGGCATTGCCGGGACCTCAACTCAGCCAACCAGGGCCTGGCCCTGGCTTCAACACCCCCCTGCCCCGCCCCACCCAGGGGGACTCGGATGGGGCAGGGCCCATGCCCGGGGTAGGCAGGGTGAGAGGCAGGAGGCTCTGGTGGCTGGGCAGGAAGCATCCGGGTGCAAGAGAGACACTGAACTTGGTCTCTGCTCCACAAGGGGCCTGCGAGTGGTTACCAGCAGCCAGGCAGCCGGGAACGACAGAAGGGAACACTCACTCCCACCAGCGCCCCGGGATCACAGGCCAGCACCTCCCCAGGGCTTCTGGGAGAACCTTCCTAGCCTTCTGGTGCTCCTGGCTGCAACTGCCTCCTGCACATGCCTTCTCCCTGCGGGTTTGTATTTTGAGCCCCAGTTTCCCGTAAGGGCCGACTGCACTGGGTTAGGCCCCACCTTTACCCACTCTGACTCCATTTTTTATTTTTTATTTTTTTGCAGTGAATGGGATTGGGGTTGGGCCATACCCAGTGGTGCTCAGGGCTTACTCCTGGCTCTGCACTCAGGAGTTGCTCCTGGCGATGCATGGAGGTCCGTAAGGGATGGTAAGGATGGAGCCTGGGCTGTCCACATGCACAGCTAACGCCCGACTGGCTGACCCTTCACTCTGGCCCCCAACTCTGACTCCATGTGAACTTGATCCGAGCTGGCAAAACCCTGTTTCCAAACAGTCATCGTCATGGATTGCCGGTGGATGTGAAGTTGAGGTGGCAGTAGGATTGGGTGGCCTCTCAGTCCTGGTGGAAGGAATTCAGTGCTCCCCTCCCCAGTGGGGAGAAGCCCGAGGCCAGACGGCAAGCCGGTCATTAGAGCAGCTCCACAAAGGCCTCCAGGCCCTCACCCGGAAGGAGGAACTGGGGCTTGGGAGAAAGAAGGAAGCAGCAGACAAAAGCCTTTTCTCGGGGGCAGCATCCAGCGCTGCAAATCGGCTCAGGGTGGACTTTAGCCTCAGCCCTTCTCTCCTCTGCCCGCCCCGAGTCAGCAAGCACGACACAGCTGCCAGTGCTCTGCTGACCTGGCCGGGACGGGCCAGCAGCGGTCCAGCAGGGACCGCTTGGCTAGTCCCAGCTGGGGCAAATGTGGTTGCAGGGAGACATGTTTGTGGGCTGGGGCCCTTCACTCTCCTCCCGAGGGCTGGGCTCTCTCCAGTACGGTGACTGGACATGCTGACCATGCCCCCCCCATGACCTGTTCTTGCATGCTGTCCGAGTTCAGGGAGCTGTGGCTGCTGGTGACCATGGGGAGGGCACAGGAGACATCCAGCCCAGGGGTGTCGCACAAGGTGACCAGACTTGTTCAGGATCCTCCTTAACACAGAGACCCAGGGAGTTACAAACATCAGAGTGGCTCTGACTTAGTCAAATTCATCCAGAGGCTGGAGAGATGGTACAGTGGGTAACGAACGTGCCGTGCTCACTGCTGACCCACGTGGAAGCCCCGGGTACCACCAGTCACGACCCCTGAGCTCAGAGCCAGAAACATGCCCTGATTGCCATGGGCAGGACCCAACCCTCTCCCTACCACCCCAAGAGGTGATACACCGATTCAGGCACTTGCTTCACATGTGGCCAGCCCAGGTTAGGTTCCTGACTGGGAGTGACCTCTGAGCACAGGGCTGAGAGTAGCCCACTAGCACGATGCCCCCACATGCAACAAAAACCCAAACATATCCACGCTGCGCTCTAACCCCAGCCCAGGAGCCTCACCTCATTCATATCTCCTTCTAACCCCTCTTGGGCCCCCCACCCCACCTGTTGCCTAGTGACTACACGAGTCTACATGACACTCAGACTCTCTAGGGGGGTGGCAGAGCCCTGCCTGGCTGCCACCAAGAGCTGGAGACATGGCTGTTATTTATTTATTTATTCATTTTTGCTTTTTGGGTCACACCCAGCGATGCTCAGGGGTCACTCCTGGCTCTGCACTCAGGAATTACTCCTGGCGGTGCTTGAGGGACCATATGGGATGCCGGGGACCAAACCCGGGTTGGCCACATGCAAGGCAAACACCCTACCTGCTGTGCTATGGCTCTGGCCCGGGCATGGCTGTTATAACTGTGACCCCATTGTCACTAATATCACTGGTCTCGGAATAGCAGCTAAAGGCCCCGAAAAGGTTTTGAAGTATAGATAAGAGTTGGCCTCATCCAGGAAGCTGCAGCAGGAAGTGTGGGCAGAAGAATCAGGAGGGAGAGGAGCAGAGAGTGGGAGGCAGGATTCAGAGGAGGTGACACAGAAGACACAAGTGCGACCGTGACCCACAGACCCGGCTCTTGCTTCTGTTACTGCAGTTAACGTTGTGTTAGAACATCACACAGATTCCTGGGAGCTCCCCTCGCCTCCTCCCCCCATCCCCCCACCCCCACCCCAGCAGTCCTGTGTCTGGGGCCTGAATAATACAAGGGGTAAGGCACTGGCCTTCCATGTGGCTGACCCAGGCTCAATTCCCGGCTCTGCACTTGGTTCCCCGAGCCCTGCCACCAGGAGTGATCCCTGAGCACAGGGCAGAAAGAAGCCCTGAGCACCACTGGGTGTGACTCAAACGCAAACGAAGAAATTACTATGTGTGCTGATGGTAATTCCCCACTAAAGTCCACCTTTCACCAGATAATTGATGCCTTCCACCCTCTCCCTTCCCTTCTGGAAACCTCTCGGCCTGACCTTTCCGCCCCTGGCTTAGTCATGAGTCTGCTGCCATGCCTGGGGCAAGTGCCTGTCCTTCTGGGTCTCAGTTTCTCTGTCTGTAGCTAGGGAAGCCCGGTGCGTGCTCACTGCAGGCTGCTTCTGTCTCCTGTTAGGTTGGGGGCTCAGATTCGAGAGGCCCAGGCTGGTTGGGACCTGGGTCTGGGGGTGAGGGGCTCTCTCGATGCTCTCTCATCTCATTGTGCAGCATCAGGAGACTGGCTGGGGGGAGTTAGGTTCCATCCTCTGTTCAAAGCCACAGGCCACTGGCCAGGGAGCAGGAAGCAGCCACCGTGTCCGGGCTGCCCTCGCACTCCAGGAATGAGAGCTGGGGGAGACCAGCAAGGCCTTACTGGTCAGGCCACCAACCCCAGCAGGGCCTTCCTGTCTCGGTCTCCCCAGATGGACACCTTTCCTGGGCTTGGAAACACCCGCTCTCTCCACAGCTGTATGAGGCCTCTTTGGGTGGGCCTGAGTTTTCCTTTCTGTTGTGGAGGGAGTAGCTGAGGGGCTCTACCAGGGACCCGGTGGTCCCTCTGTCAGGGGCTCTCCCAGGAAGACCAGGCATAGCCGTCATCAAGGAGCCAGAGCCCTAACGTTCTAGGGGCCGATCCAGCTGAGGCTGTGGAACAGACCTGGGCCTGTTGAGCCCTGCTCTGCCGTATGGGGTCCTTCTCGGTGACATAGCACGCGGCAGTCATGCCCACATTTTGGGAAATAAGATGGAAGAAGGTTCAGGATCAGAAACGTGATAGGATAAAGACGGAAAGGGCAAAGCAGCTCACGTGATATGTATGCACCAATATCATTGGCTAGAACTAAGCCACATGGCCAGGCCTAGTGACAAAGGATGATGGGACATGTAGTTTTTACTCTGAGGATCATGAGTCGGACATTTTCTCTTTCTTTTTTTTCCCCCCATTTTTTTGGTTGTTGGTCACCTCCACCAGAGTTCAGAGTCACTCGTCAAGGTGCTGGGAAGTGGAGCAGCCGTTGGCGGCATGCCAGGCAAGCGCCATAACCCCTGCAGTATCTTTCCAGCTCCCATGATTTCATGATTCTTGATCTTCCATCACTAGTCTTTTATTTATTTATTTAGCTTTTTGGGTCACACCCAGCAATGAGCAACTCCTCCTGGCTCTGCACTCAGGAATTACTCCTGGCAGTGCTCAGAGGACCGTATGGGATGCCAGGGATTGAACCCAGGTTGCCCGCACGCAAGGCAAACACCCTCCCCGCTGTACTATCGCTCCAGCCCCACTCATCTTGATCTGAACCCTTGCTGTGGACCCAGAGTGGGCATCCGAATGGAGCAGGACCCCTGGAGATTGCCAGGGGCAGGTGGGGAGTGTCTGGGAGCTGCAGCTCATCCTCCCTGCTGACTCACTGCCTCTCCCTGAGAGCACCTGGGCTGGGCAGCCTTCCCTCCCCATGAATTCCTTTTCTTTGGAGCATTGTCTTATGCTTTGCTTTTACAGGTGAGCGATGTACACACCTGGAGTGTATGTTTCCATGTCTATGCAAAACTAGGGGTGTTATTCCCTAGGTCAGGTGTTAACGGGGGCTGTTATTCCCTAGGTCAGGAAATGGCCTGGATTTAACTGCTTGTGTGGCAGGTTTGCTCCGGAATGAGGCAGGGAAATGTTGTCTTCTGCTGGGCTCAGGATGCAGGCTGTTGTGTTGTCTTACCCTGTTCACATAGGACAGTCACAGCGGCCGTTGGAATCACTGGGATCAGACCACGGCTACTGAACGACACTCTGGGAACATTTGCTGACATTATTGAGGGTAGGAGGAAGCCCATGTTTTCATTGATAATCTAAGCGGATAAAATGCAAACCTTTGCATCTTGTAGGCAAGAGCTGGCTACAGAGGAAGGGATGAGTCCGGCAGAGAGGGCAGCGGGACTGAGAGTGGAAGGGATGACACATTCTTGATGACAGAACTTGAGCTGCTGGACTCCGCTAAGCCTGAAGCTAGTCATCGCTGAGTTTCCCAGCAGGTCTCTGATTTTCCTGTATGAGTCAATGTATTCTTTTTTTACTTAAGCCCGTTTGGGGTTGGTTCCCATCACTCGCCAATGAAATAGTTCCCCTGTAGTAATACACCGAGCGAAATGCAATTCTGCCTTGTAGAGGACATACATACTTTGTGATTAAGAATGCTAAGGCTGGGAATGGCAGTTTCGTGGTAGAGTGAATGCTTCTCACATATAAGACCCTTGGCTTGATCCCTGGCTTCAAAAGGAGAGACACAGAGAGAGATAGAGACAGAAAGAGAAAGAGAAAGAGACAGACAGACAAGAAGGCAGAGAGAAAGACAAAGAAAAGAGAGACAAAAAGACAGAAAGACAGAGAGTGAGAAAATGAGAGAGAGAGAGAAAGAAAGAGAGAGAGAAAGAGAGAGAGAGAGACAGAGAGAGAGAGACAGAGAGAGAATGCTATAATCACAGTTGCCTTACACATCTTGCATAGGAAACATCCTGGGAGCTTAATGCGTATGCCAACTGTGGTAGCTCTGTTGTTGTTCACCCTCCCATCTGTTGGGGGGTGAAGCAAGTCCTCAAGTGGTGAGGGGAAACTCCACATTTCCCCCTTTTAAAAAATTGGGTTTGTTGTTATTGTTGTTGTTGTTGTTCTGCCACAGCCAGTAGTACTCGGGGGGGCTACTCCTAGCTCCATGCTTAGAGATCACTCCTAGCTGTTCCTGGAGGACCATGTGGTATAGGGGATCGAAACCAGGTTTCCTGCCTGCAAAGTCTGTGCTCCAGGCCACTCTCCAGGCCATTGGGGTTTCTCTCTGGCCACTGGGGTTTCTCTTTAGGCCAATGGGTTTCTCTCCAGGCCTTTGGAGTTTCTTTTTCCCCATTGGGGTTTCTCTTTAGTCCTCTTCCTTTTGGATCGCAGCTCTGATCAACAGAAGGCAGCTCCCAGCTGTGGTGCTGAGTTCCAGGCAGCCTCTCCTTTACTCCACTGTTGAGGGCTCCCCCACTGAAGACACCAGGTATGAGGGCAGACCTGAGAGCCCCCACAGAGGTTCCTGGGCCACGAGGAGGCACTCACCTCATGAGAGAAGCCATGTGGAAGGTTCCAGCTCCAGCCCTGCTCCCCACTGAGTGCAGCTGCTGAGTGGTCCTGAGTGGTTCAGTGTCGAAGCAGCTGGAGGATCCAGGCGGACCCCTGGACCCCCCAGGCTCAGGGTGATGAGAGAAGAGACTGCTGTGTTGGGCATTGGTTTATCATGCAGCAGTGTTGGCTGGACATCGTTGGGTGACTTGGGACAGGCTGTGTTGCAGAACCTGAGGAGGAGACTGCCTGCAAAGTGGGCACTGGACACAGGGACCAAGGGTCAGATGGGTGTGGCACAGTTCCAGGGGACTGCAGGGCTTAGGAGGGAACGGAGTGTGGGGGTCTGGGAGGCAGGCACATACCAGGACCAGGGGGACAGGCGGGCAGGTGGGGAGAAGGTGACCCTGGCTGTGGACTTTCTGGTTTCTTTCCCACCTGTGAGGTTTGATACAACCTTCGAGGGTCCTTCTGGATAGTGGGGTGGGGGGGGAGGGGGAAGGCGGGGAGGCGATAGGTCACATTTGCCTGAGGGC
>JAOXYA010127340.1:0-10350 GCA_028565675.1 Sorex palustris
AAGCTCCCCGCGATGTATTCGATATGATATGCCAGACACAGTAACAACAAAGTCTCCAGTGGAGACGTTACTGGGCCTGCTCGAGCAAATCGACAATCAACGGGAGGGCCTTTACCTTTACCTTTACCTTTACCTTTATGTAATCTGCCCACTTATTCTCCATTATGTTTCTTGTCGGGGTCCTGGCCCGTTAACCCCCAGGCACACTGGAGTATGATACCCAGAAGTCGCTGGACTTACTCCCTATGGGAGAGGGAGTGGGTAGGTGAGAAGCCTCTGCTCTGGCCCTCTGCTCACCGCTGGATTCTTGCCGCCCCGCCACTGAGAAAGAACACTGCAGAGTGGGGGAGTCTGGTGGCCAAGAAGTTCTTCGTTTATTGACTCTTACAGAGGGGTTTTTATGCACACAATTGGGGCGGGGGGCAGAGAAGGGAATTCCACACATGTATCACATTTATCTCGTCAAGCTCAGTACAGATGCTAGTTAATGATTTGTATTCCCTAATCTCAGGGTCGGGTTAATCAGCTCAGGCAGATGTTAACTGTCACGCCCCTCATCCCATTGTCTCCTCATGTCTGCCTACATGTATAGAATGCTGGGGCAAGTCTCTGGACCCCTGTAAACAGGGCCAGCTCTTGCTTTCAGGGCCAGGTCTCTGGCTGACTGCTGAGACCCCAACATTTCTGCCATACCTTCTCCTAATTTTCCCTTATCTCACAAAGCTCTGGTTATAAGAACTCCATTCCTTCCACATCTGCAATGCTTGTTATCCTTCCTGCTTACATTTCTCACTTAATTTTCTAACTTGAGTGCTAATTCCTCAGATCCCTTTCAGTAGCATTTTTTTTTCCTTCTTGTATTTCTTTCTTCACTGAAATCTGAGAGCATTTTTATTTTTTTGGCAATTGTATCTCCATACGTTTAAGCACTCAGAATAAACACTCAACAAATACTTATTGGATAAATTTGTAAAAACAAAAAGAATTCATGCAGTATCTTTGGTGTTATATAAGCAGCTCACTGTGTTTGTCACTGTCACTGTCACTGTCTTCCCGTTGTTCATCGATTTGCACTGTGTTTGTAAAGCACTATAATTTAGATTCTATAACCATCATGGGAGATAAAATGTTATGTATGAATGAGAAAACTGAGACTGAGGCACTCAATGGAATTAAAAGTCTTGAAGTTGATGTTCTAGTCTAGCAACTTGGAGCCCAGTGCTCTCACTCCTTTGTTGCTATCTGGTGAATAGGAGCATTGTTCGGTATTGTACTTGTGAATAGAATTGTCTCTTCTCTACTGCTCTAACATCAGCCCCAGCAGAGGGCCTGGTACATGGTAGGGGTACAGTAGATATTTGTCTCTGCAACCAAGTTCCTAAGATGATTCAATGGCTGCTAGAGTCTTGATTGCTATACTCTGATATCTTCCCTTTGACGTGAGGCCAAGTTGGGAAAGAAATAGGCATAAAAGTTGAGAATTATAAGGTAAGCACAACTAGAAAAAACTGGATGTGTGTGCTCAAGCTAGTGACTGCCATGGATAGTCTCAGCTTTCATGTTGTAGAAACTTTTTTTCAGCCTTCCTGTGGCTCTATTCTATTACATGGTGAGAATAACTGGAAATGTGACGGATAAAACCATACTTGAATAAAATGCCTTCTAAAAAGACTGCTGGATTACAAGACTTCCTTTTGAGGGTGGTTTTCTAATATTTTAAGTAAGAGGAAGAAGATGGGAAAAGATTGAGCCAAAGTAAAAGGATCAAATGAAATAACAGCATGAAGAAAGTCACTCTAATTTGATGCCCTTTTGCTTCTCTGTCATCTTTCAAATAAGTTTCAGTTAAAGGACGTGTATTGAAATGTGGTTCTTTATTTTTAATCTTTTTCTTTTTTTTTTGAGATAGACCCTGACTGTACTGGAATAAATGGATATTTCCCCCTGTTGTTTGCAATTTTTCTTAAAAGCATAGCTAATAAGAAAAAAAGTAGCATTTAAGAAATTTACTTTCCAGGTAAAAATAGTCCGTCCTCTGTAGTAATCCCAAAGCAATAACATTTTGTTGTAAGCACTATTATATAATACTTTTAATGGCATCCTTACCATTTAGGTAAGAAACCAGGCATCTTACATTTTACAGTTTTGACAAAATTTTAAATCCTAATTTTTCAAAAGAAAATAAACTTATGACAAAAGATGAAGAATGAAAAAAGTGAAAAAATTCAAATTTCAACAGAATCTCCTGACCCTGCACCAGGCTGTCTTCACCAGGGCACCTCGGAGGTGAGAGGGTTGAGTCTCCCTCTCCACCCCAAGCAGAACCCCTGCGGCTGAAAACCTTCGGACTCCAGCTGCAGCCATGCTCAAGGCCACTCTCCACATGCTCGGACGAGCCTCACCCATGAGGGAGTCAATAGAAGAACCCAGGTTGCGAGACCCGTGGCTGAGATCTCCAAGCCTGCTCAGATCGGGACTGGGCCTCCTCCATCCAGATCCCCAGTTTTCCAGTAGCTTGGCAGTCACACCCACAAACTGCCCCCCCTCCCGCCATGTAATCTCATCAGTGGCCCCAAGATCCAGAGACTATAAAATAAAACTCCCAGAAAAAAAGCAATGCAGTATTTCCTGGAGCAATCTCATACTCTAGCCCACTGATGGGCTAGCACACATTTGTTTGGTTTTAGCAAACTTGCTTGTATTCTTTTATATATGGGCTCAAATGGCTCCAGAATGAAATCAACAACCTTCACATTCTTCTCTTTTATCATGGTGGTAAGATGCTTGCTGGTGGGGTGGGTATTTGAGTATTATTTGTAATGAACTATTGTGAACTACTTTGTGAAAATAAAATGTATAAAAATCCCCCAAAAAAGAAAAAAAATCAAATTTCTTCACTTATAAAATGTTTCCAAGAGTATTTACAAGTGTTCACTGCTTAGTATACTACATCTGTGTACTTTTAGATGCAGTCATACAGCTATACTAAATACTATTAAATGCTATTTTTTTAATCCAGAAAAATCTGGAAGTGATGGTTTAGTAGTTTACAAGGATTAACAAACCTCACAGAGGACATAGTGTGTTCTTTTCTCTTTGACTGCTCTGCTTCCAGAAGGCACCCTTACTGCTGGATAGCTCAGTTTGATCTCCAGCTTATATCTTGAAACTTTAATCCTTCCCCAAAAGGTTCCCTTTCTGTTTCAAAAGGAAAATTATCCCTTGTTTTAAGTAAATTTGGTTGAAATGACTGATCTTTGCAATTGAATAGGGCACCATCCTGTATCCTTTTAAAGAACTAAATTTACCAGAGAAGCACATTTCATGTTTGGCTTTTTTTTTTTTTTTTACCACCTTTGCCTTCCATCAGCATCACTGTACTCCAAGTTGTGTGATCTGAGATGACTCATTTTATGTGGCAACTGAGTTTGGCCATAGAATGCTTAGATATTTGGCCATTTTTCCAGGTATTTTGTGGGCAGGATTGATATTTGAATTAACAACCAGCATAAAGTATATTGATCTTCCTAATGTGTCTGGGCCTCATAGAACATTAGTTTTTCCTACCTTTGGACTCGAATGATCTCTTCTAATTTGGGTTCTGCAACAGTGGTGTTTGGGTTCTACTCCTGGGACTGTGCTCTGGGATCATTCCTGCCTGGGCTCATATGGGGTTCTGGGGGGTCAAACCTGGGTTGGTCGCTGCAAGGAAAGCACCCTGTACTATCTCTATTGCCCTTTTCAAAATTTCATTTTGTATAGCTAGTCTTTAGCTCACACAATCAAATGTTAACACTTGCTGGGTCTTTAAGCCTAAAGGATTTTATTTTAGGGCAGTACCAATTTCAGGAGTCTCAGTTTTTCAGCCTGGTGATACTGGGTCTAAGCAACCTCCACAATCTTATGAACTTATAATAAATTACTTTGTGGAAATTTATGCCATATAGCTGGTTCTGTTTCCATGGAGAGCCCTGATGCAATGACTGTTATATTAAGAACTGTCTAAACTAGCAAAGCAAATGATTTATGTGCATATCCTATATTTGATCCCTATCTTCTGCCATCATGCTTTTGATAATATGAAGCATCTGATTTTGAGTACCTAGATCCTTGTACAAGATTACATAGAAATGAGGCACAACCTTAGTCAAAGATTACAGACCAGTATCATCAGCACACACATTTCTAGAAAGACTTTATGGAGCTCCAGAAACACTGTCATCAAGTAACAATAACATTTGTATTGGGAAATTGAGTCACAATGTGTGACTTGCTGAACTGCAGATGTGGCTTTGACTCTACCAGGTGAAATGTAAATTGCTACAACTATTCTCTTTCCTTCTGCTAGGACATTGGAGATACTTCTGGGCTCAGATATCACTTCTTAATTTCCAGTTTTGTCACCTTGAGCAAATTAATTTTTGTACATTTTTTTAAAAAAAGAAAATGGGTTAGAAAATAGTATTCACATCATAGCATTTTTGCAAGAGGACAAAGTATAATATTTGCTAGGTATTTAGAATAATGTCTTCAATCTTCTATATTTTATCAATCTAAGATGACATCAATTATGAGATACACTGCTATTTTGTATATTTCTAAGAAAGAAAGTAGTAATGACAACTATAATGGCAATCTTCTCTCAGTTGTGACACCTCCTGACATATTAAAAATTGAAAAATATGTATCTTAAAATCAGTGATGTAGAATAGTTGGTACTGCATAAGTGAATGAATCTTAAATTGAAAAAGCTGATTATTCAGAGATAAGTTTGAATAGGAAAGAAATATCCATTTGTATTTATAGATAGTTATCTAAATGGCTCCAGAATTCTAAGCAAACTATATTATTAATAAATCTTCAAATAATTTCTTAGACTCCTGAGAAATTACTAAAGCATATTTCTTTTACTTTCTTAGTTTGAGACCTGCTTCATTATAAATTGTATTGGTCATTTAAAAATCTAATGAAGATGTATGGCTGTTAAAGACTCAACATGTGTGTGTTTTTTTTTTTTTTTGGTTTGTTTGTTTGTTCTATATGTTGAAGTTCTAATCCCAATGTGATTGTATTTAGAGAAATGATAAAGGTTAAATGAAGTCTGATGGGTGGGACCCTAATAAAGAGGGTTGAAGAAAAAGATTGGGGAGGAAAAAGAAAATTTTTCTCTACCATATGTGACCTCAGTGAGAAAATTGAGATAACAGCCATGAAGAAAACTCTTTTATCAGTGGGCTAGAGCAATAGTACATTGGGTAGGGTACTTGCTTTGCAAATGGCTGACTAGTCTCCTCAATGCCATATGTGCCATAATGCCCCCAACACTGCCAGGAGTGATCACTGAGTACACAGCCAGAAGTAAGCCCTGAGCACCAACCAACAGGTGTGGCCCAGACACCAGCATGCAGTCTTGGATGTCTTGCAGTCTTGCAGTCTCTGGAACTCTGAGAAATAAATGTTGTTTAAACGTCCTTGTGTGTAGTATGGAGAAGAATTGTTCCTCGGAACATGCGATAAACGAGGTGTCGGAGGCATAGGTGTCCTTGTCAACACAAACTTGGCCATGAGCATTGATTCATTCGAATGCCTAACAACCCGAATTGGACGTTTACATTTGAATAGATGTGGCTCGCTGCCTGCAGTTTCTATCTTCGTTGTCTATGCACCAACATCTTCTTATGATGAAAGAGAAATCGAGAAGTTCTACATGGAGCTGGAGAAATTCTATAAAGAAGACCACACCTTCTATAAGATCATTGTGGATGATTTTAATGCCAAGCTATCATGGTAAAATTTTATAATGACTATGTCTTGACCTTAAATCCCAAAAGAAAGATTTATTAATAAAAGAAAGATTTATTAATAAAATATTGAAATCTCAAAAATTTTGTCTCATATGTATATAAATAAATATGGTAATATGAGATAAGTGTTTTATAGAAGTATATGTTTTTATTATTTCTACTTCTAGGAGCATAGTTGAAGAAACAGTTTCAGGAAAAATAACAGACATTTCTGAGAAAATGGTTTAATTTTATATATTATTTTTAAATAGCGGAAAACAAGAAAATATCCAACATAGAATGACCTGACCATTCTCTGAATTCTCTGTGTGTATTCATTTTGTATCTACCTAAAATAGTAAATTGCTGTAAATACAAAGCACTTTTTGCATAGTGATAATTTAGAGTTGAAAATTAATCCATGAAATAAGAGTTTACTTTCTCAAGGCATTATTTCTCAAACAGTAGTTTCCTAGGATTCAAAGGGAATATTTTAGTGATTTGAAAATTGTTTTATGCCCTTGGAAGACATTTTGCATTACTCAAATTTGAGAAACACCATTTATTATAACATTTTTAGTCAATATGTGTCTGTGCATGCATGCTAACCCAGGGAAAAATCCTAAAAGAAAATAAGCAAAAAAGCTGAATGCTATTTTCTTTCCAGAATCTTCTAATTTTAATAACTGCATAATTCTGTTATCATTAGAAAAAAAATAGTAAACTTTTCATTAAAGCCACATCAAATGTACTACATTCTCTGAATATATAGGACAAAAAGATCTGATTTGACTTTAATATATTTTAGTTATGGTCAATTTTAACTGAAAAGTATATACAGCAGCTCTTGCAAGAATAAGATAATTCTCCAATTTACTTGTTGGTTCAGATCTGTTGAAACATTTAAATAATTTTGAGATTTTAGAGCATACTGTCTGTAATCTTGAGTGGCTGAACACCACTAATGTCCCTCTAAGAAGTTGGGGGACAATGACCCCTCTGGGACTCCGTGCCAGGCTGTTTTCACTTGGAGCACCCCAGAAGGGGGCGGGTGAGAGCCCTCCCCACTCCAAGGGACCAAGGCCTGCCTGCCGACTTCCACTACCCAACCACTGCCATGCTCCAGGCTGCTTTCCACATGCTCAGGCCAAGCCTCACACATGAGTGAATATATTCCTGGACTGCATGGCCGGTTCTGCAGCAGCACGACACAGCATAAGATGCTCCTTACCCATTTTCCATAATCACCACATCATATATGATAGAGAAATATATGTATGCCTATCGAAGAGCCCGGCAAGCTACTGAGAGTATCCTGCCCACGAGGCAGAGCCTGGCAAGATAGCCGTGGCATATTTGATATGCCAAAAACAGTAATAATAAAGGGTCTCATTCCCCTGACCCTGAAGGAGCTTCCATTATGGCAGCAGTGGGAAAGACGAGTAAGGAGAGGCTGCTAAAATCTCAGGGCTGGGGCCAATGGAGACTTTACTGGCTCCCGCTCAAGTCAATTGAAGAACAATGAAATGACAGTGATGACAGCGATGACTGTCTGTAAAATGATAGTAATATAACCCTCTGATTAATTCCAAGTTATTTTCACAAAAGATAAATTATTTCCCATAGCCTCAATAAAAGTAAATCATAAAATAGAAATCATTAATTCTATGTTAGTATTAATAATGATTTTAATTATAGCTCAAATAATGAATGAGTCTTACTTTCTCCATGGAGAAAAGATTTTAAAAGGGCTGAGATTTTTATGAACCACTTGATTTTTTAGGACATTGAATGTGGAAGATTGCTATTATTATCTCCTCTTAATTTTAAATAATAAATTGATTGCAGAATAGCATATTTCATCAAGGTGACACAGGTCATAACAAAATTTGAACATTGTGTACAAACCCATTATGTTCAATCATTGCTGCTCTGTATTTTTTTTCTCCTTAATACCTTTGAAAATTACATGGGGGAACTTAGTTTTATTTTTTTGTTTGTTTGTTTGCTTTTTGGGTCACACGCAGCGATGCTCAGGGATTACTCCTGCCTCTGCAATCAGGAATTACTCTTGGTAGTGCTGGGGAGACCATATGCGATGCTGGGAATCGAACCCAGGTCTGCCGCATGCAAGGCAAATGCCCTATCTATCCCCTGTACTATCACTCTGCCCCCAATTTCTTTTACTTTATGGATCTCCCTGTGGTGTACAGGAACTCAAGAGCTACGTCTAGCGCCAGTCCAGCAGCTAAATACTAGGACCCAAGCATGTGGTTCTGCTTGCCCTGATTCCAACAATCACCAGAGCGAACACAGGCTTCTCCCAGGTTTTAGGGCCACACCTGACAATTTTAGGGCATGCAGGTACTGCTGAGGATTAAATCTGGGTCACTTATTTGCATCCTAATCCCCTACCATCTTCCTGGGCCCAAGAGTAAGTCTTTCTTACATTGTTCTATTTTTGCTATGGAAGACCACACACTGAGCTTCTTCCTTCTTCAGTTGGCTTCCAGGCAAAATAGTTTTGCCTTACACCATCTGGAGGTCTAAACTCATCTAAGGTTCTGATTTTCTCTCCTTGGACTCAATTTGAAAAAAAAGAAAAAAGAGAGAAAGAATTCTGTATTATAGGTCCATATTAACCACAGGGCCCATATATATGCCTTACAGGTATTCTACATGTTTAATGTCTACCATTGCTCAAATTACCTATTTAAAAAATACTCTCTAAATATACATTTTATTTATTTATTTTTGGCTCTTTTTGGGTCACACCCGGCGATGCTCAGGGGTCACTCCTGGCTCATGCACTCAGGAATCACTCCTGGCGGTGCTCAGGGGACCATATGGGATGCTGGGAATCGAACCTGTGTCGGCCATGTTGGCTGTGTGCATGGCAAACGCCCTACCCACTGTGCTATCGCTCCAGCCCCCTCATTCAGTTTTCAGTCACTAAATTTTGGTACAAATTTTTCAGTCTTTTCCCTGATAGTCCTTAGAAAATTGGATGTCTGTGTATAGAGATGAGATTTATTAAAGCTAAAGTGGTGGATGAGAATCATGCTTCTATGTTTCCCCTTTGGGAGTTCTTTGAACATCAGCAAGAAGCTAAGAATTGGGAACTAGTTTAGAAGTTGCTTCAAACTACTCTGAAAACTCTAACTACTGAAGAACAAAAAGATTTAATCATTAAAACCATAATGCTGTGGTCAAGATAGTTTTAGTTCTTAAATCTTAAGCTTCCTGAATCTGAGCACTACAAATTTACACAAATAAGTGCTTTTTTCATAGAATGCATTGCAGATTGAACTTTTGGGGATTAGAAGTTAAAAAATATTGCTTGAAAAGTGAATAAATAAACTCAATTGCATTAAGACACTTGGAATCGACAAGTATTTAGAGGTAAAATGAGAAATAGAGGTATGGTATCTGCATTAGAGTTCTCAATCTAGGGAATAAATAGACAATTCATCCTTAAATCATAAAATGTGTTATGATGAGAAATGCAGCTACTGTATGTTCAAATTTAAGAAGCACAAATATTCACATGGAGAGGGATGAGAGAGGCTTTTTGCAGGAAGTAAGGTCTATGATGATACCAGAAAGGAGTTGGCTGTGTTAAGCAGAGAAAGGGATGGAGTGGAGCCAGAGTTTTAAGCAAGAGAATGGTATATGTACAAGTCTAATGGTGAGAGAAAATACACGGACTTACGTAGGATTGTAGATATTTTATGTAATCTGGGATGAAAAATGCTAGTTGTAGGGCGGAACAAGATAAGACAGAGTGTGTTAACAAATAGTTAAGACCAGATGGAATTTATTTAAGGAAGTTCTGAAGCACATTCATATTTCAGTTTGACTATATGTTAGGGTGGTTATTCTTGTAGTCACTTAAAAAATAAACTTGCAAGGGAAACACTGAAGGTGTTAAGAGGCCAACTTTGAGACTGTTGTAGAATTTCAACTGGAATGGCTAGATGAGAGTAATGGCAGGGAGGATTGTCAAAAGTAAGGGATTCAACTTTTTATGGGGATCAATGAGTGAAATCTTTGGAGTAGGGGAATAGCAGGTACTATGAATGAGGCTAAGCTTTTTAGTTTAGACAAAATGCATTTGTGATGAATGGATAGCAAGGTAAAGGATTTAAAAATGTTTCTAGAGGATTAAAAGGTCTGTACTGTGGATGTCATACAGGGAAGAAGGTAAAGAGAAGAACCTATTAAATTGGAAAATAAGACAGAGGGGTTAAGAAACCCTAAATATTTTCATTCTTTAAGAAACAGAAGAACATGTGTATAGATGAAGTAAATGAACAAGAAATGTGAAAAGAGAAGATCGATTATAAAAATGGTATATATCAGAGTTCTAAAATAGAATGATCCGAAAAGAAGAGAAACCCGAAGTATAACTATGAAGATCTAGTCCAAAGTATTAGGTTTGTAAAAGGTTCAGGAAGCTTTGTAGACTTTTCTGTATTTAACAGATTGGGAAACAACACGTAGATTATTTTTTTATTTGCATGGATAATGAGAGGCAATCACTTTGAATCTTTCTCTTGAACTCCTC
>JAOXYA010127350.1:0-10350 GCA_028565675.1 Sorex palustris
ATTTATTGCTAAAATAGAGACACTAAGGGATATTACTGTCAAGTACAAAAGAATTTATGAAAAGAGATATCATAAAATACATTTTAGAAAACAAATACAACAGAAAACATATGTTGACAATTCTAATCAGTGGTTTGCACTGTATACTGACAACTGTGTACTCAAGTTTCAAGCCCATGCTGCAACATTAAAAGTTTCAAATTTAAGGATAGGAATAAAATAAAACATAAAAGCAAAATAATTCTGCCATTTTATTGAAATGGGCTGGAGCGATAGCACAGCGGTAGGGTGTTTGCCTTGCACGCAGCCAACATGGCTGATTTGAGTTCGATTCCTCTGCCCCTCTCGGAGAGCCTGGTAAGCTACCGAGAGTATCTCGCGCGCACGGCAGAGCCTGGCAAGCTACCCGTGATGTACTCGATATGCCAAACACAGTCTCATGAGGGAGACGTTACTGGGCCTGCTTGAGCAAATAGATGAACAACGGGAGGACCGTGATCACTTTATTGAAACACTATATTTATTTATTATTTGTTTTTTGA
This sequence comes from Sorex palustris, assembly GCA_028565675.1. Lineage (NCBI taxonomy): Eukaryota > Metazoa > Chordata > Mammalia > Eulipotyphla > Soricidae > Sorex > Sorex palustris. The sequence continues at coordinate 543 of JAOXYA010127350.1, forward strand.
AAAATCAGGGGTTGCATCCAGTGCCTCTCATATAATAGGCATGCACTCTCCTTCGGAGATATATATACCCAGGCAGAGAGGAACTATATTAAAGTACTTTATAAAGGGTTGAGGACCACCACAGAACCACGGTCCTACCGTTGTTCATTGATTTTCTCGAGCGGGCCCTGTAACGTCGCCATCGTGAGACTTGTTACTGTGTTTGGCATATTGAAGACGTCACAGGTAGCTTGCCAGGCTCTTCGTAGCTTGCTGGGCTCTCCGAGAGGGGTGGAGGAATCGAACCTGGCTCAGCCGGGCTGGCTGCATACAAGGCAAACACCCTACCGCTGTGCTATCACTCCAGCCTACAGCCATACCACCCTGAACGCACCTGATCTCACAAAAAAAAAAAAAAAAAACCACATTACTCCTGATGGTGCACAGGGATATGGGATGGGATGCCGGGGATTGAACCCAGGTCAGCCGTGTGCAAGGTAAATGCCCTCCCCACTGTGCTATCACTCCAGCCCAGGTTCTGTTTTTTTTGTTTGGTTGTTGATCTTCAGGGCACACTAACTGTGCTCAGGGCTGGTAGGGCTCAGGGGACTATATGGGTACCAGGAATCCAACCTGGGCTGGCTTCGTGCAAATAAGCTTGCACTGTCACTCTGGCCATGCTCCATCCTTTTAAGTTCTCTTCTAGGTCCATCCAGGCCTTTCCTTCCCCACAGTAAAGGTTCCCATTCCCTGCCTCCTTCAGTACCCTTTCCAGCCAAAAGTGGCTGGTGCTGGCAAGAGCTGGATAAACAGATAGCTTGTGTTCTCCTTTGTGCAGTCATGCCCAAAGCAGGAGCCAGAGAGAGAAATTAAGGCACTTGCCTTACAGGTAGTGGTCCTTTGTGTCCTCAGCCCCACTATAGTGCTGTGAGCACCATCAGGGCTACTTTTGAGCAAAGACAGGGATGGCCTCTGAGTGCCACTGGGTATAGCCCAAATCCACATGCCTCCCACCCCCAAAAGCAAAATCACCCAAAGCAACCACTGCACCATGTCCCCATCCTACCTCTCTTACCCGAAGGGAGCCATTCTCCCATGCCGGAGACTAGTTTGCTCATTTCTGTGCTTCTTGTAGGAGCAGAGTCATAGAGTGAGAGGCTCACTCTGTGACTTCTTTTACTGAGATCTGAGTCCGTGTGTTTTACCCCTGTGGTTGCACTGGTTCATGGTGTGGCTGTCCGCAGCTCATTCTCGCCACCGTGGAAGGACATGTGGGTGATGGTGGTTGAGGTCATTGGGAGCAGCGCCCCGGCCCAGTTCATGAGCGTATCTTGTTTCTCATGTGCACCCACCCAGCCGTGGAAATGCTGCGTCATCGGTCATGAAACCGTCAGCTCTCGGAAATACCACTCGTTTCTCACACGCTGTTAGCCACGCTCCCAAAATCATCTTAAGAGTTTGGAGGGTGTTTTCATCAATACTTAAGCTTTTATTTTATTTTGTGGCCACACCTGGTGTTTCTCAGGGAATCACTCCTGGTGGGGCTCAGGGGACCATATATGGTGCTGGGGATCGAATCCAGGTTGGTCTCATGCAAGGCAAGCACCGTCCCCTTTGTCCCATCTCTCCAACCCCTCAACACTTAATCTTGTCAGCCATGTTCATGTTTGCCTCTCTGGTGAGTGTCTTTATAAATTTTCACTTGTTTTCTTACTCTCCGGTTTTCCCAGATTTGACTGCAATGTGGGTGTCGGCGGGTTGGACCACACCTGGCAGGGCTCAGGAGCTCAGAAGTGACTCCTAGCAGTGTTTGAGGAACCGTATGTAGTGACAAGGAATCAGACTGGGGTCAGTCACATGCAAGGGAAGAGCCTCACCTCCATGCTATCATTCAGGCCCATTCAAGAAACGCTTCAATAAATGCCAGGCACACCAAACTGGCCTCCTGAGGCCTGACTTTCTAGGCTCTCTGCCCTGCCGCACACAGTCTCGTGGCACTCAGCCAGCATGCACGCACACTGAGAACAGTCATCTTGTTATAACACCCCTGAGACTCTATTACCTGTGGCACGTTACCACACTCTTGGAGCAGAGATGATCTTGGCGCCCTGAACCAGGAACATGTTGGTATGAAAATCTCCAAACCCACAGCCCATGGTGGAGCACAGAGAGCTGGTCAGCCCTGAGGCTCAGCTTTCCCTGGCATCATCCCATCTTGTCCTTCCGGTTACCAGAACAGTTGGACATTGGGTCATAACATCACCCCTTAGGTAGGGCCCTGGTGAGAATCCAGTGAGTGACTCTGATTAAAGTGATGAGCCCTTGGGCTAGAGCAGTAACACAACAGGTAGGGCGTTTGCCTTGCACGTGGCCAACCCGGGTTTGTTTCCCAGCATCCCATATGGTCCCCCGAGCACTGCCAGGAGTAATTCCTGAGTGCAGAGCCAGAAGTAACCCCTGAGCATTGCTGGGTGTAACCCAAAAACCAAAAAATAAATAAAAATAAAGTGCTGAGCCCAGTTTGGCACACAGTGAGGGGGAGGGTAAGTGGCAGCCCTGCAGGGTTGGCATAGCTGAGGGGACCATGCCCACCACCAGCTGTGGGTTTCGTGGCTTTGGGCTGCAGGGGAAAGAGCAGATATGCCTTTCATTTGTAGGGACTGTCACTTCCAGCAGAGATGAGACCAGAGTCCCCCATACTGTCTCTTGTAGCAGCAGGGTGATCCTTGACTATCAGCTTCCTGGCAGTGCATCCTTAGAAGGCATAGACCCGAAAGACGCCCGTTCCCAGGAAACTCCTAGCACACTCACAGTGGAGCTTGAATCTGGCCCAGAATGGGACCCATCCCAACCTTCTCAGAACAAAAGCAACATGAGCCCTGCTCACATTGATGGAGGAAGCCCTCTGGCCCCTTCCTCCTAGCAGAGGACCACATGCTGTTCACACTTTGATTTGGTTCAGGAAGGAGTCACCCACAGAGGCCAGGAAGCCAGGGGTGGGGGGTGACTCAGAGTCCCCCAGTGCTGCCATGGGAGCAAAGAGAGCACCTTCACCACAAAGCAGCCCCTGGCTTCCTGAAAGCCTGACCTTCAAAAGAAACCTGTCCAAAATATGGGGGAGGCAAGGGGCCAGGAATTAGGCAGGATGAACAAGACTATGGCCATGTTTATTACTATTGAAATTGGGTAACGGACATAAAGTTGGTCATTATTCTGCATGAAATTTTGCCATACAAAAAGTGTTTCTTGGAGCCAGAGAGATAGTACAGTGGGTAGGGTGCTGCTGGCCTTGCGTGCTAGCCACCTTGGTCTAATCCCTGGCATCCCATATGGTCCTCGGAGCATCACCAGGAGTGATTCCTGAGTACAGAGCCAGGAGTAATCCTGGAACACCACCAGGTGTGCCCCTCTTCCCCAAACAATTGTGCTTCTTGGGCTGGAGACCTCGCTGAACAGGCTGAGCACAGGGACTGCGTGTGGGGGACACGCATGGAGTAGCAGCTGAGCATCCCCAGGTGAGGACTCCCAAAATAGTATCTCTTACGGGCCAGAGTGATAGTCAGCAGGTAAGGCGCTTGCCTGGCATGCAACTGACCCGAGTTTGATCCCCGTATCCCATATGGTCCCAAGAGACTGCCAGGATTGATCCGTGAATGTAAAGCCAGAAGGAACCCCTGAGCATCACTGGGTGTGAGCCCAAAACAAACAAATAAACAAAGAAGTGTTTCTTAAAAAACAAACAAACAGATACCTAAGGCCTGGCAGGGCAAAGGTCACCATTCTGCCTTTTCAGTTACTAGCACTGTATCACTGTCCTCCCGTTGTTGTTCATCGATTTGCACCAGCGGGCACCAGTAACATCTCTGTTGTTACTGTTTTTGGCATATCAAATACGCCACGGGGAGCTTGCCAGGCTCTGCCGTGCGGGCGGGATACTCTTGGTAGCTCGCTGGGCTCTCCAAGAGGGACTGTGTGCAAGGCAAATGCCCTACCCACTGTGCTATTGCTCCAGGCTAACTAACTATCCCCCTAAATCAGATCAAATCCGACCACATCTATCAAGGGGGCGGGCGTGGGGGGGGTGGTATTCATCTGGCTCTGGCAGGTTCTCAAGGGGATCTGCAGGGAACTCCCTGGGGCAGAAGCAGCAGAGACAGAGGGTGGGGGAAAGCTTCACACGCAGGTCCCAAGGCTCCTGGGGAGTTTGTCTCAGGTGCTTCCAATGGCACTGTGCCCTCTGGGCCCCACCTCAGCCTTGGCGCGTGCCATACCAGTACTCAGGGGCTGTTTCTGCCTCTGTGCTCAGGAGTGCCCCCTAGTGGTGCTTGGGGGTGGATGCAGGCTGGCCACGTGAAGGCCAAGGCAAAGGCTTCACCCAGCCCTGCCTTTTCTTCGAGGAGTGTCTCTCCCAGGTCTGCAAGCATAGTCGACTGGGTGAGGGGTGAGGGGTGAGGGGTGAGGTAGCGGTCCTCCCTCCCTTTGTCACTTTGGTCCTGCTGGAGGTGCAGGGGGCAGCCACCTGGTCCTCTTCCTCCACAGCTCCTCAAGCTGAAATTCGCTCACCCTCACTCCCAGGTCAGGACTCCCGAGCCCTGATACATCCCCGGCACAGGCCTCCAGGCCCTGGCCAGTCCCTAGCCCTGACTGAACTGATACGTCAGAAACCTCAGCAGCAGTTGGGCTCTTGCTGGTTCAGGCCAAGTCAGGGCTTCCCGGCAGCACGATGCAAAAAGTGCCAGTCACATGCACCTCCCAGCGGGCACCTTCGACAGCGTGACCAGAGCCTTCTGGCAGCCGGACCTAGCTTTCTTCAGCTTGTTGGGTTTCTTGGTTCCCCAAAACTCTCCCGAGAGAGTAACAAATTCACACTAGTACCTGGGAAGAAGAGGGAGCCTGAGAGCGGCTGGAGGGAAGTTGATGGTAGCTAGCAGAGGGCTTCAGGGCTTGGCTCACAGCGAGGGCAGATGGGGTCAGAGGCAGGGGTCACTAGATCACAGATATCTCCATGGGTCTGCAAAGAAAGTCTGAGGCAAGACCAGAGGGATAGTACCTGGGTTAAAGGCATTTACTTGCATGCAGCTGACCCCAGTTTGATCCAGGATACCACATATGATCCTCTGAGCCCAGAAAGAAGGAGGAACCTTGTGCTTGGATGGGTTTTTCCCCAACACCCCACCCTTAGCCCCCCAAAAAAGAGAGAAGGGGCTGGAGCGATAGCACAGCAAGTAGGGCATTTGCCTTTCACGTGGCCGACCCAGGTTTGATTCCCAGCATCCCATATGGTCCCCAGAGCACTGCCAGGAGTAACCCCTGAGCATCGCCTGGTGTGACCCAAAAAGCCAAAAAAAAAAAAAAAAGTAAATCTGTAACATCCAAAGCAAGGAAGACACTTAGCTGGAGGTCAGTGCAGGGCAGCTGGGGCAGCATCTGACTCCAGAGGCCTCCCTTGGCGGAGCCCAGAAACAGAAACGACTCCCCAGGCCACACCGGCTACCCCACCAACCCCCATCACCTACAGAACCCAGGAGGCTGGAACCCCAGGCCCCACCCCTGTACCCCCACCCTGGCGGGCTCCCCCACACTCCCCACCAGCATCAGTGCACGCACGGTGGGCTCAGAGTCAATCAACCAGCAGAATCATCAACTCATTTAATCCGTACACCTCTAGGGGGCGCCCGTCTACATAGGGCGCATCCCCAGCACACGGGTGCGACGCAGGCACGGCGGTGAAGGCGGTGTGGAGAGCAGAGTCAGTGAGAGGCGGAGCGGGAGGAGGCACGGACCACCCTGACCCCCACAGCGCTGCCCCTGCCCCCACTTGGGAAAGGGCCGAGGCCGGAGAAGCCCTTTGCAAGCATCAACTCTGAGCCGGGCGCTTCACCAAGCAGCTATGGGCTTCAGTGTCCCTGAAGGGCGGACCACGACGGCCAGTGTGGGGACGTCAGGCCAGTGACCGCCAACGGCCTGCCCGGCCTCACACCCCCTCCCCCGCCAACCAAGCTTTCCCCTGCATGGGACCCCTCCCCACCCCAGGGCACTGTGAGAGAAGAAAAGCAGGTAAAGAGGTGGGGGGCGGGGCTTGGGGGGCACTGTGTCCATCCTGGAGATGGACACCCCAGGTAAACTGCCCAGCCAAGGTTTGATGGATGTCCGGTGGGGGGCAGTCAGCCTCAGGGGGAGTTCCCAGCTGCAGGTGTGGGGACTCGCTGTCAGTCCCCGGAACTGGGCAAACCGAATAAGGCCTGGCATATGCGCCAGCACGGAGGGCAGTGAGGGTCAGCTCGGAGGCGCAGAGCACCATGGAGGGCATCGGCTGGGACCGGAAGGCTGCCTCCTGGTGCAACTGCCCCTCGCCGGCCTCCCCCTCGTGCAGATGCCCCCTCCCACCACCACTGTAGGCACACAGGGAGCCCCCCTTGAGGCCTGCACACCTGGCTCCCCTCCGCCCGGTCTGCCCCGTGCAAGGTGGAAGGCTGGAGCCGGTGGGCAGCGGGTGGCCTGGGGGTCACTGCAGCAGGTGCCGCCGGTGCAGCACGCCCAGGAGCGCGGCCAGGAGACCCCCAGCCACAGCCATCACGAGCCACGGGGCCCAGGAGCCTGGGGGTTTGGGAGGCTTCTCGGGAAGCTCTTCCTTCTGCAGCGTCCCGGCGGCGCTGTGCCCTGGGTTGCCGGCCAGGAGGTCGACACTGGGGTTCTCGGCCAGGTGCACCTTGATGGAACTTGCCAGGTACTCGTTCTCCTCCGGACTGTGGCGCCCGGTCCCCACGGTGCCCGAGCAGTCGCTGCGGCTGATGGCCAGGTCCTCGGAGCAGCCCGAGAACGTGCTGTCGATGTGCGAGACCAGCGTCCCCGGCTTGCTCAACTCCTCCTCAGGGTTCCAGTGGGCACCGGTGTGGGCTGGGGGCACCTGGGAAAGGGAGGAGGGTCTGGGAGGGATGGCACATGCCAGCCCCCAGTTCCCTGCCCTCAGAGCTGGGACACCCCCTCCTCGGGGTCAGCGCGCTTGGGGGGGGCCCAAGGGCACAGCCGGCGAACGTGGTCTTCCCTCACTGCCTGTGAGCGCATCCCCAGTTGCCGAGCCCCCGGGGTGCCATGCGGCCCCCTCCAGCACCAACACTCTGCCTGGGTCTGAGGGCCACAGAGCAGCCTACCAGTATCCCCCTTCCCCACCCACCCTGCAGACGGGACTCCCACCTACCCACAGTAGGAGGGTGAGAAGTGCCCAGGGGCCGGGATTGGGCACACCACGCTGGGCAGGCTGGAACGGCTGTCTGGAAAGTCCACGCCTGCCGGGCATCCTGACCGGCACATGGGCACAACCCCACGCAGCCCCAAATGGGCTCTGCCCCTCACCGCACCCTCATCTGCCAGCAGAATTTGCTGAGCTTCCCAGGGTGCCAGGGGGACTCACCTGAGTGGGGGGCTGGCCTCCCCCAACACCCGGTCCTGCCTGGGCCTCCAGACCGAAGGGCTGGTTAGGACACCAGAGGAAAGCGGGGCAGGCTGTCCCTGTCCCCACCAGACAGCACCGGGTAAGAGGCGACCACTCACCTGGGCTCCTCTGTTGCCACCCGTGCGGCTGGGCACTGAGACAGCAGGCCCCCTACTGGGCACAGTGTTGGTGGGCATCCTGTGGTCAGGTGCCGAGCCCGTGGGCGCTTTGGGTGCTCCTGCACCCACACGAGCTGAGTTGACAGGCAGCTTGGATGGTGTTGGGCCAGCGGGCATCGTGGTGGGCACGGTGCCCAGGGGCTTTGGGTTGATGGGCACCTTGGAAGGCACTGGACTGGTGGGCAGGGAGTTGGAGGGCAACCCTATGCCCCTGGACCAGATGGTCGACTCAGCCTGGTCCCCAGGAACCCCCGTGAGGGTCACGCCTGGAGACGGAGCGGGGAGACCTGTGCCGGACCCCGGGGGTGCAGGCAAGCGGCTGGCCCTGGAGGTAGATCGACTCAGGGGCTGGAAGGACACGGTAGGAGACACCGGTCCCCGGAGAGGTGTGGGGTTGCCTCCTGCAAAATGAAAGGGGACACATACTCGTAAGACCCAAACCCACGGGCGGGAGCCTGGACAGGGCTAGGATGCTGGCCTTGCACGCAGGCTCAATCCCTGCCCCCCACAGGGTCCCCTGGACACTGCTGGGGATGCTAAATCACCCAGGGATAGGCAGGCTGGAGAAGGGGGTCTCTCTACCCAGACCCTCTCTCGTTTGCTTTACGAGAGAGGGACGGGGGGGGACGGGGGTCCACACAGCAGTGCTTGGGGGTCAATTCTGGAGATGCCTTGGGGCTAGAGTGATAGCACAGCAGGTAGGACATTTGCCTTGCACACAGCTGACCCGGGTTCGATTCACAGCATCCCATATGGTCCCCCAAGCACCGCCAGGAGTAATTCCTGAGGGCATGAGCTAGGAGTGACCCCTGTGCAATGCCAGGTGTGACCCAAAAGAGAAAAAAAATTCTGGAGATGCCAGGTTTTGAACCTGGGCCTCCCGCCTACCAAGCATGTCCCCCAACCCCTGAGCCCTCCCGGCTGGCCATGGGGTGACTCTCTTGACTCCTCCCCTTGCTTCCTACCCAAGGAAGCCTGAGGGTCAAGCCCGCGAGGATGTCATCCAGGCCCGGGACCTGAGCTCACACCTACCGGCTGAGTGTGCGCTGCCTGGTTGTTTGTCCTGTTCTTGCGACTGCCCCCTGGTGGTGGGAGGCTGGCGGGCCGCCATGGCAGCAAGAGGCTCCTGGTCACCTGTCCCTGGCTGGTCAGTGCCAGAGCTGTGTGGCTGTGTGGCTGTCTTTGAACTCTGCGACAGAGAAGCGGGATCCCGTCACTTCTCCAAGAGCTGGCCAGGGGCAGCAGACAGGTTCTGCCCACAAGTGGACTCAGGACCCAGCGTGTCCCTTTCTTTGGCCTATGGGCATTGCCTGGGCTTTGTCTCCAGTGTCCCTGCCCTGGAGAAAGATCCCTGTGGCCCCGGAAGAGCCACCCACCCCCACCCCGCCAAGCAGTGTGTCCCCTTGTCCACTCAGCATATGGCCCAGCACTGGTCAGCTCCCCACACACTGCCTGTGGCAAGGGCGGCAGCTCCCCACGGTGGAGGCCTGAGGCTCAGGCACCAATGAGACCACAGGGATGTACCTGTCCCAGGGACTGCGGGGTCTGGGTTTCCTGGACAGGGGCCGAGTAACTTGCCTCCTCCTCCCGGAAGCCGTTGGGGAGCCCTCCACAGGCCCCAGCAGGTGAGGAGAGTTTCTGGGTATCTGGAGGACAAAGGCCAGTCAGTCGAGCAGGGGTTGGGGACCGTGGTTCGCACCGCCCACCCCTCGCCATGGGAGTTCTTGTGGAGGCGGGTCCCAGAGAGAGCTCAGAGAGTGGGAAGTGCACCCCACACTCACCTGACTGCTCAGATATTTCTGCCTCTCTGTCCCCTGGCATCCCTAGGCCTGAGGCTTCCCCTCCTTCCTAAGGGCACTGCCACCACCGGCTGACCTCCGACCTCCACAGCCCACCTCCCATTGCAGCCTCTTAGGCAAGGGTTCCCGTTAAAGTCCCCACATGGGGAACTGTTCATGGAAGGAAGGGGAGCGGATGGGAGGGTCAAGAAAGAACGGGAAGAGGCTGGAGCGATAGTATAGCAGGTAGGGCGTTTGCCTTACACACAGCCGACCCGGGTTCGATTCCCAGCATCCCACATGGTCCCCCGGGCACTGCCAGGGGTAATTCCTAAGTGCAGAGCCAGGAGTAACCCCTGAGCATTGCTGGATGTGACCAAAAAATCAAAGGAAGGGGAGAGGAGAGGAGGGACAGAAAAGGGAGGGGAGGTAGGGGAGGG
>JAOXYA010127370.1:0-10350 GCA_028565675.1 Sorex palustris
TAAAAATAGATAAAGCAAAGAGAGAACAAGGATGGGGGGGTAGGGAGTCAGGAAAGCACTAGTTCACGAAAAACCTACAGGAACAGCTAAAAATTATGAAGCAGCAGGTAGGTTTGTGCATTGGAATTGATTTTTAGAACCCAGGCTGGACTTTAAAGGCTGATTTTGAGCTTTTGTACATATATTATACTTACAAAAACATTATCATTTTATTTTGATGGCTTGAAATTACTGCATTTCACATTAATGTTATATGTCCAGTTTAGAAAGTTGTCATTTTCCATTCGTTGAGGTTCACTTCATTTTTAATCCAAGTCTTTAAATTTTTGTCTTTGTTTCTGTTTTGGGGTCAGAAGTGGCATGCTCAGGGCTTACTCCTAGCTCTGCACTCTGGAATTAGTCCTGGCAGTGCTCAGGGGACCAAATGGGATGCCAGGAATCAAATCCTGGTTGGCCACATACCAGGCAAGCACCCTCCCCTCTGCTGTCTCTATGGCCTCTGTCTTCTAAATGTTTTAAATAAATCATTATCTAAATTTGTGTCAGTAGTTTTAATATACTGACAGACTGATTATGTTGCATCAACAAAATTTTAATTTTTTAATTAACAAATTTTAATGAGTCAAAAAGCACCCTCTAAGAATCAAGTACTGATGGAGGATTTTAGCTAGGGTCAATTTCAGAAAAAAAGAAAAAACAGAAGAAAAGTCTGCCATGGGGGAGGCTAGAGGTGGTGATGGGAAATGGACCTAGTAAAGGGTTGGAACATGGTGTGGCTTAAGCCCAACTAGGAACTGCTTTGGAACTGTCTCTCTGGTGGTGATTCAACAACCAAAAAAAGGCAATAAAAAGAAAAAACCGAGACCCATATGTAAGGAGACAAATGCACGGATAGTCTAAGCTTTAGGGTAATGTCAACGGTCTCAGGCTACTCAAGTATTCAGTGCAGTGTGGCTCCCCACCCAGGCTCCTCAGAGTCGAGTGGTATTTCAGTTCCTAGAGGCCTTCAACACTGTAAGAACATCCATCAGGTACATGAAGAGTGGGTCCAATCAGTAACCTTTAAATCTGGACACGTTTTCCCCATTCTGCTCACCAGAAAGACCCCAAACCATTTATACTGTTCTTAGGTGGGCTGGAGCGATACCACAGCAGGTAGGGCGTTTGCCTTGCACGAGGCCCACCTGGCCAACCCTGGTTCAATTCCTCTGCCCCTCTCAGAGAGCCCAACAAGCTACGGAGAGTGTCACGCCCGCACGGCAAGGCCTGGCAAGCTACCCGTGACATATTCGATATGCCAAAAACAGTAACAATAAGTCTCACAATTTGTTGTGAGACGTTACTGGTACCTGCTCGAGCAAATTGATGAACGACAGGAGGACATTGCTACAGTGCTTACTGATATTCATTTAACAAAAGCAGTGCCTAGGGCCTAGAGGAATAGCACAAGGCTTAGTGCTCCTGCCTTGCAATCATGTAGTAAGAAGATTAAATGTCCTGTGTCTTCACGATCCCCCCATACTGCTGGAAGTGGCCCCTGAGTTAATTCCACTTATGGCAAAAAAAAAAAAAACAAGAAATAGTTCCTACCACTCTGTGGATACTCAATAAATATTTGAGTAAATATCCTTACCAGAATGCTATATCTCAGTTCAATAGAAAAGTTTTATGCATAGTTTTACCTTTTCATGCCTACCAACTAAGTCAGTGTTAACTCTTTGCATTCAATTACTTTATCTATAGTTGTAGCTTTAGAGAAAAGTAGCTCTATAGATAAGTTGCTTGCTTTGCATGTGGCCAAACCAGTTTCCATCCCTAGTACTCCATATGGCCCCCCAAGCCCACCAGAAATGATCCCTGAAGCCACAATCAGGAGTAAAAGACTTGAACACTGCCTGGTGGGCACAAAAACCAAAAATTAAATTTTAAAAACAGCTATAGCAGTTTCTTACCATTGGGTATTTATACATTTCTGCCACCCCCACCACCACATTCAGCGGTAGTCAGGGCTTATTTCTGGCTCCATACTCAAGGGTCACTCCTGGAAGGGCTCAGGGAACCTATGAGGTGCCAGGGATCAAACCCATATTGGCCACACACAAAGAAAGCACCCTACCCACTGTACTATCGCTCTGGTCCCTATACACATTTTTATCAATAGATTTGCCATTCTAGACATTGTTCATAGTAAGAAAAAATGAGATTTTGTAAAAATATAAGAATTTCATGTTATTGGACCAGAGAGATAACACAGTAAGCTTCTTTGCTTGCATGCATTCTCACCTGCATTCAATCCCTGGCACCATTTTTGGTCCCCTGAGTACCGCCAGGAGTGATCACTGAGCACCAATTGTGGACCAAAAAACGAAAAAAAGATAAAAGAAGAATTTTGTGTAACAGCTACATAACAGTATTACAGATTTCTTAATTGTTATCTTGAGTCTTTTAAAACGTTTTATGTTTATCATCTTTCCCCCTTTCCTTTCCTTCATTGTTGCAATGACCTGGGATCACATGCATGCCTGACTGCTATTGATACATTTAACTTCAGTGCTCAGCTAAGTTTACTGGCTTTGATGTTCAGGGGCACACTCTCCAGTTGCAGTGTTCACACACACCTGGCTGCAGTGGACCAGTGATTACATGCCGTTTTAGCACCTCCAAGTAGCAGAGCTATAGGAATCATGCTCAACTTTTGTGTCAGCACCAGGGATTATGCTTGCAAGGCAGAAACTCAAGCAACTGAGCCTTCCCCTAAGTCTCTATATATATCATCTTAGTTGTTCTCTAAAATACTCACAAAAAGAATTGGAGAGATACCTAAAGTACATGCAATGCATCCAGGAGACCCAGATTCAGTCCCTTGTACCACATAGTTTCCTGAGCACTGCTGGGAGCAAGCACCAATCTAGAAGTAGCCTCTGAGCACTGAATGTGACACAAAAATATATTAAAAATTAAGGACCGGTTATATTTTCATTTAATTTTTTATAGGATTCACATATAACTATGCTTGAACCATGTAGTACTAAGGATAGAACTAGGGCCTTGCACGTGTTATTCATGTTTTCTGCCATTTACGCTAGCCTGATGTTCTCTTTTTACAGAGGAGACAAAGTCTCAAACACTTTATCTGATATCACCTTTATATATAGTTGAACTAGAATTGGAATCAAATTCACTTTCACTGATTCTTGGCACAGTGCTCTTTAGATATATTTCACCTTCTTCAAGTTTAGACTATTAAGTGTACCTATGAGCACCATCAGAAAAGGTCAATCCTAAGTTTAGTTTTTATAGATTTATTGTCTCGGTATTTAGTGGTTTTTAGATTGTTGCGCTAAAGCTTTGCTGGCTATGACTCTGAGTTTGCAGAGGAATGTACAGTGGTTCATTGAAATGGTGTTATGCCCAACTACTTTTCTGTTGCAAATCCCCATCAGTGTGTTTGACATTTCCCTTCCTTACCCCTCACAGCTTTCCTCCATGTCTCTATTAATGGAACTTGAGTACATTTCGTTTCCCTTAGGAAAGGAAAATAACTTACCAGCTAGCAGTGTTCCATAGTAACCGTGTCAGCAAGCCTGTCACTGATGGCTGTTTTGCATTGTTTGTTTGAATATGCAGTGCGTGTATGGGATGTCCGACCATTTGCTCCTAAAGAGAGATGTGTGAAGATATTTCAAGGAAATGTACACAACTTTGAGAAAGTAAGTTCTGCATGGCAGGGTTTTACTTCCAGTAATTTCAAAGAAGTACTTAACAATGGGGTAGCAGTGACAGTGACTTAAGATTGAGAACAGTTCCTATAAGAAGGGGCTATATTCCACTGACAGAATTTTTTTTTTGTATGAAACTTTATTTTAAACACCATGATTTACAAAGTTGTTCACAGCACAGTTATTTTTAAGTATTCAGTGTTCCAACACCAGTCCCACCATCAATCTGACTTTTCCTCTACCAGTTTTCCATCCCAACCCCTCCCAAACCTGCTCCCTTAGCAGACACAAAATTATTTAGATTGTTTCTTACAGTACATGGTGTTACTAAAGTCATTTTTAATTGTTTTATTTTTTATTTTATTTTTATTTATTTTTATTTTTCATATTTTTTAATGTTTAATTTTAAATAATTAATTTCTGTACAGCCACCCGTGATGTATTCGATATGCCAAATACAGTAACAACAAAATCTCCAATGGAGACATTACTGGGCCCGCTCGAGCAAAATTTTTGTACTCCTACTGGGCTGTCAGCTCTGAAGTTTGTAGTTGTCACACAGCCATGGCCACACACTTCAGGAACTTTGGTGGTGAGATGATCAAATGGCAGGTCTCTCCTCGATCAGTCCTGAAGCTGAGTTCTTTTTTTATTTTTTTTCTTTTTGGGGTCACACCTGGCAATGCTCACTACTGCACTACTATCCCTCCTGGCCTTCTGGGCCCATTTCTTTGGTGGCAGAAGCTGGATTCCACTGACAGAATTCTTTCTCAAAAATCCTTTGTGAGGGCAGAGCAATAATACAGCAGGTAGGGCGCTTACCTTACACGCAGCTAACTTGGATTCTATCTCCAGCACCCCATATGGTTTTCCCAGCACAGACAGAAGTACCACCAAGTATACCCCCAAAACAAACAAACAAAAAATCAAGTTTTCATTGAATTGATTTTATTATTTTTTTTTTTAGGGGAAGGGGGCATATACCTGGTGATATTTAAGAGTTACTCCTGGTCTGTGCTCAAGGATTACTCATGATAGTGTTTGGGGGACCATATGGGGTGTCAGGGATCAAACTCGGGTTGCCTGCATGCAAGGTAAGCACTTTACCCCCTTTATCATTACTTGGGCCCCTGTTACTGTCATCTTTTAAGATAAAGGAGGGATCCAGAAAAAGGGACCCTCTATTTGAAGGGAGAACAAAATTTTATTGTCTAGACATTTTCTAGAATTGGATTTTATATGATATGAAATAATAAATTATGCTGTCTTGAGCCACAGCTACAAGGTAATTTCTGATCCTCTTCTGGGAAGAATAATTAAAACTGAAAACCTAATCTCTCAGTAATTCTTGAGTCTTAACAAAAAAGGAGTTTGGTACATTGCTGTATTCATTAGATTCCTGTTTATTCATCATCATAGAATCTCCTGAGATGTTCTTGGTCACCTGATGGAAGCAAGATAGCAGCTGGCTCAGCTGACAGGTAAGGATTACTGGACGTGAGGTAAAGAATGATGTAGCTATGCAGGTATCTTCTCATGTTTAATACATGAAGTGTGGATACTAAACTAGAGCAGACATAGAATTATGACTGCACTCAGAGATGAAGCTATGTGCGGTATGATGGGTTTAAAGGGCAGAGAGGACAAATACATCATTTCTGCCCTCTTTGGATCCCTTTAATTCCTGGAGGGTAAGCAATTTGTTGACTCTGTTGGGCTCCCCTTGCTATCAAAATAAAATTCAGACTCAGAATCTGACTTGTATCCCTTATCAGACTCTGTTGGACTCCCCTTGCTATTAAAATATTTAAACTCCTGATCTGACTCCATTTTCCCATATCAGATTCTTCTGCCATGCTTCAGTTCATTCAAATGCTTGGAGTATACTCCTCCCACATCCTCACCATGGGCTTTCCATGCTCATAGTTCCTTTGTACATTCTCATGTCCAGACTCTCTCTCAGCTTCTCTTCCTCAGTTGCCCAAACTTCTTATCGCTTTAATAACCTGGTATCACCTCTATGTCCTATCTGTATGTGATCCCCTTAACCCATTAATTTGTGGGAATAACTGACAGTTCTTTGTGTTACAACCACACTTTATTATATCTGGCTTTTATTAAAATTACCTCTTACACTCAGCAAACATAGTAAGGGACTCCACTCATTTTTTTACTCCTGGGCCTAAAGGCAATAGAGAAAAAAGAGTCCTTGAGTATCACAAGGTGTAGCACAAAAGAAAGAAGTTAATTGCTTCTGAAGGCCACAGAATGAATGCATTTCTGACCAGAGTTGTTCTAGGCAGTACTTGAACTAAACACTTGTGTTAAATGAATTTGTAGGTCAAGGATGACAGATTTTGCCCTACAATATCAACTCATATTGATGCTGTGTTGGGAATGGTTCAGAGCAAGATTCAAAGGGAAAGTAGTTAGGATAGTTCGTGAGGATTAGGTAGCATGTAAAATACATGAAAATACATATATTTTCTGCCTCTGAGCTGTATCAAGAGACTGCAGCTTTCTCCTGTCACTTTTTTTTTCCTTTTTTGGGTCATACCCAGTGATGCACAGGAGTTACTCCTGGCTGTGTACTCAGGAATTATTCCTGGAGGTGCTTGGGGGATCATATGGGATGCTGGGAATCGAATCAAACCCGGGTCGGCCACATGCAGGGCAAACGCCCTACCCTGCTGTGCTATCGCTCCAGCCCCTCCTGTCACTTTAAACTGGCTTTATGTAATAAATTAGAAACAGAGGGAGAGAATTCAGTCAGAAACTGTTGTTTGGTATGTCTTTGGTGACCTGTGCTTGGGAGAGAATCAGATTCAGTAGGATGTCTAGGTGCCAAGACAGTGGGAGTGGTAAAAAATCTGGCCAACCATAGGGGCCAGAGCGATAGTACAGCATTACAGCAGGTAGGGTATTTATCTGTCTTGCACGCAGCTGACCAGGGTTTAATCCCTGGCACCTTTTATCGTTCCACTAGCACCAGTAGGAGTAATTCTGAGGGCAGAGCCAGGGGTAAGTATGACCCAAAAAGCCAAAAAAAAAAAAAAAGTCTGGCCAACTCTTCAGTTTTGCTCCCATTGGGGGGAGATATTTACCCTTTTGATTTTTATTTTTTGTCAAACCACACTCAAGGCTGCTCCAGGGGTCAATCCTGACAGTACTCAGGAAACTGTTTTGGTGATTTAATCTAGTTCTTTCTCATGCAGTGCATGCACTCAGCCTGTTGAGCTCTTTCTGACCTTCTTAACCTTTTTTTTTTTTACCTAACTCTTTCTCTCCATTGTTTCCCTGTTGGTAAAAATACCTCCTATAAATGTTAAGTATTTTCTTGGCTTGGGTTTTCAGCATATTCAGGAGGGTTTTTTTCCCCCTGTTAGGATCCTAGAATTTCACTTTGGTCCCTTCCTATTTATGAATAATGCTGAACATACCAAAAGATTCTAGAATTCTCAGCAGTCACCACCACCCACTTTTTTTTTCCATTTTATTTGTTTTGGAACCATACCCAGCTGGGATGGGGATTTACGCCTGGTTCTGCAGTGAGGAATCATTCCTGGAGAATCACAGGGTACCATATGGGGATTAAACCCAATTCTACCGCATTCGAGGAAAGGCAAGCGCCTTACTGCTGTACTATCTCTAGTCCCTGCATAGCTTTCCTTCTGAGCAGATTGTGTCTGATGTGGTTTCTTTCTGACTTTCAATTACTCGGGGAGGCATTATGTCACACTCAGCAGTGGTTAGTATCTACTGGCTCTGTGCTCAAGGTTTTCTACCACATGGTGCTAAGGATCCCACTGGGTTCAGCCACATGCAAGGCAAGTGCCTTAACCACAAACTATCTCTCTGGCTCCTTTGTTATTGTTTAGGGGTGAGGGGAGAGGGATGGAGATAACGCCCAGCAGTACTCAGAGGTTTCTCCTGCCTGGCTATTCACTTGGTAATCCATACTCAGCAGTCTTCCATACGCAGGGGAACAAGCAGTGCAGGAATCAAGGCCCGTGCTCCTCCATAAAAATAGCTTCTACACTGGCCCTTTGAGTGTCTCCTAGCCCTCGGGGTCCTCTTTTCCACTCTTTCTCTCCCCACTATTCCTTTAAACTTTACTTATGCAGCATAGCTGTGGTCTCCGGAAAACCTGCTGAGGGTTGGTCAAATTTCACAAGCCGCCTAACCAGTATACCCCAAGTCTGCAAGTAGCTCTGTTTGTTACATAAAGATCTTGAATCCTGCTGAACGTTACCATACCAAGGTAAGAAAATAAGGAACCTCTCTAAATTTAGTACCTAATTGGCAGCCATGGAGAGTGAGGCCTTGAAAGTAAACCCTTGGAGATCAGTTCTGCTGACTTTTTCCAGCCTGCAAAATGTATCCTTTTTTTTTTTTTTCTCAGAAAATTGCTTTTCAGCTTGGCCTGGATTTAGCAAATACCCCTCTCTGTGTTTGTATATCACCTGCTTCCTCAAAATGAAATTTAAAACTCTTCAACGGACCTATCTAAAACTCTGGGAAAATGGGCCAGTCTTTTTGCTAGAAGTGTTTGATTTAGTAAGCCTGTTGACTGCCTGTGATTCTGTTTTGATAATGAATGTATTCATTCAAACAACTTGCGGACATTAATTCTCTGAACCAAGAAGCATTTTCCATACATTTTCTTACTGCTCTCAACCAAACTGAGATCAATATTGTCTCTAACATAACTGCTAAAGAAAGAGAAGTTCAGAAAAGTTAAAATAATCATGAAAGGTTACTTGGCTATGAAATAACTGCATTGAGATTTGAACCCAGGTCTTCTTCTCCAGAGCTCATATACATCATAGCTGAATTTCATGAGGACAGTTATTATTTCTTGACAATAAAGACACGAGGGAGAGTGTAAGTATCAGAGCCAAGGAGTCTGTAGACAATGGGATTCTGTCTTCAGTTTTTTCTAGGAGCTTTTTAAGTTCATATGGAGCCTCACCTTTGAGAGCCAAACTATGATTAAGAGGTTGGGGGGTTGGGGCCAGCTGGATAGATTGCTTGCCTTGTATGCAGGCAACCCAGATTCAATCCTATCCCCACAACTGGTCCCTGAGCACTGCCAAGTGTGGCCCCAAAACATAAACAGCATTTACCATAAGAATTTCACACTGTGGATAAGATAGCTGGAGGTGTCTGGTTGTTTGTTTTTTTGTTTTGTTTATTTTCAATTTATTTTTTTGTTTTGCCGCTTTGTTGTTTTGCTTGGGGACCTTGCCCAGCAGGGTGTGGGGCTTACTGCTGGTTCAGCAGTCAGAATCTCTGGAATCACTTCTTGTAGGGCTTGGGAAACCAATAGGGTGCCAGGAATTAAACCCAGGTTGACTTTGTGCAAGGCAGGTGCCTTGTCCATTGTACTATCCCTCCAGGCCCATCTTCATTTTCTTAGCTATAGTAGAAGTTTGAAATATCTGTAGCACTGTCCTCCCATTGTTCATTGATTTGCTCAAGCGGGCACTAGTAACATCTCCATTGTGAGACTTGTTACTGTTTTTGGCATATCAAATAGGCCACAGGGAGCTTGCCAGGCTCTGGCGTGCAGGCGGGTTACTCTCGGTAGCTTGCCAGGCTCTCCGAGAGTGACATGGGTATGAGGTAAGACCCAGAGTCAATCTCCTGCATCACATACGGTCCACCAAGCACCACCGGGAGTGATCCCTAAGCACAAAGGGAGGAGTAAGCCCTGAGCAATGCCAAGTATATCTTAAAATAACCAGAAAGGATGGGAGGGAGAAAATAAAACTGAAATTTGAAGATGACATCATAAAATACAGAGAAAGCCCCATATGCTCCAGTGAAAATCTATTCAAAATAATAAATATAGGGCCTGGGGAGATGGTACAGGAGATAAGGCACTTACCTTGCACATGGTGACTCCAATTCTGTCCCCGACACTGTTTATTGGTACCCTAAGCACCTCCAGGATTGATCCCTGAGTGCCCTGAGCATCGTAGGGTGTGGCCCCAAAACAATAATCACTTGATCACTTGACATTTTGTTACCATCGATTTGCTCGAGCGTGCGCCAGTAACGTCTCCATTCGTCCCTGTCGTGTGCGAGTGCAGCCCAATGGCGTCTGCTTGTTCTAGGAACACAAAAAGCCTCAAACCAATTGTTCAGGGTCATGACGAAGAACCATCTTGTAGGTGGCAGCCACGCAGTCTTTTGACGCCCCGTGGAATCCAGTCAGTAACAGCTCTAGTCCAGCAGTCGTCTCCAAATCTCATTACTTGTCCTGCCCATCTGATTTTCAACGCCTTGGCAAATGAGAGAACATCCCTGATTCTTGATCATTGATGGAGGTCGGAACTCCGGATTCTTTCATTTGAGTGAAACGTGATACTCCAAGCATGGCTCTTTCGATTCCTCCTTGGGAGACCCAAATAGTGTTCTCATCCTGTTTTCGTAGGGCCCAGGTCCCTGAGGCATATGTTAATGTAGGAAGAACAGTGGAATTGAAGAGATGTACCCGGAGCTGGAAGTTCTTTGTCCTCTTAGCTATTTCTTCGATGTTCTTGAAGGCATTCCAAGCCACTCTCTTCCTCCTGCGCAACTCAGGTGCCAGGTCATTTGTCATGTTGACTTCTCAACCTAGGTACAC
>JAOXYA010127393.1:0-10349 GCA_028565675.1 Sorex palustris
GGGGGGCGGGCCGTGGGCGTGACTTCCGGAATCAGAGGTTGCCGGGAGCTGTAGTCCCGGCGGTTTGGAGGAAAAGTCCTATTTCCCGCTTACTCGAGCTGTGCTTGTAGAGACTTCTGGTCACCGGGGTTCCATCTTGGGGAGGTGGGATGTGGCACCTACCCCATCTGGGACTTCCCGGCGATCTCGGCTGTTTTTGGAACATGGTGTGTTGTCCGGGAGCTGTAGGACCTCCTGCCCCCTCCATGTGGTCTTTTGCTTCCGGTAATTTTATCTTTCTTGCCTCACTCATTTTTTCTAATGTTCATCAAATAATTTGTGTCTGTTTAGAGCCAGAGGTCAAACTTAGGTTCTCACACACACAAGGCAGGTACTATGCCAGTGAGCCACATCCCTGACCCGTCACATGATTATGATTTTTTTTTTACTTCCCAACGAACATCAGGGACTTGTTTCATAGATTTTTTTCTTTCCTTTTTAAAAAATTCACCTCTAGCTCTGTTCAGGGCTTAATCTGATCTTTGTGCTCAGGAATCACTTCTGGAAGTACTTGGGGGATCATATGTGGTGCTGGAAATTGAACTCAGGTTGGCTGCTTGCTAGCCAATAGTCGTAATTCCTCTACCATCTATCCAGTCTTAATTCCTATCTCTCCCATCCTCTTTTCCCATTTTTGTTCCCTGAGGTACCATGGTTACAATAATACACAAATATGCCACCCTTCCGCCATTACCAGGCCATCCAAGATCCTCCACTGCTTTCCTTGTGTCACTTCTAATATGCCTCTGCTTCTGCCCCAATTGGTAAACTCATTTCTGAACTCAAAATCCAAGTAGTCATTGTCACGGGAACCATCTATTCCTTTGATTTGTTTCTTTACATACCACCCATGAGTGGGATCATTTGGCATTTGCCTTTTGCCTCTCCTCCTAGTTTGTTTTGCTCAAATGACCCTTTTAGTTCCACCAATGTTGTGACAAAAGGCAAGGTTTCATCTTTTCTCATAGGTTAATAATATTCCTTTGTGTGTCTAAGCAACACTTCTCTATCCATTCAGCTATAGGTGGACACTTGGGCTATTTCCAGATCTTAGCTACTGTAAATTGTGATGCACAGAATCACTGTAACTGTACTCCCATTGTTCATCGATTTGCTCGAGTGGGCCCAGTAACGTCTCCATTGTGACAATTGCTACTGTGTTTGGCATATCAAATACGTCATCGGTAGCTTGCCAGGCTTTGCCATGTGAGTGAGATACTCTCAGTAGCTTGCCGGGCTCTCCGAGAGGGGCAGAGGAATTGAACCCGGCTTGGCAGAGCTGGCTGTGTGCAAGGCAAATGCCCTATCACTGTGCTATCGCTCCAGCCAGCAACAATCAGTAACTTTGTAAATCATAGCTCTTTCCAATAAAAAAATTTTTTTAAATTAGTGTTTGTGTTCATGGGATAGATGCTAAGGTGTGGAACTACTGGGTCATTTAGTAACTCTGTTTTAATTTTTTCAGAAGCTCCCTTCCCATTTCCCATACAGGTTAAACCAGTTATATTTCTGCTACCAGTGAAGAAGTGTTCCCTTTTCTCTGTGTCCCCACCCATAGGATTATTTTCGAGCCAACGGAGACATTCACTTGTGTTGGCCTCTTGTTGGGACTTCTCTGAAGCCCCGTCCTGCTGTCAATGTTGTTTTTCTGTTGATGTGGCAAGATTCTTCTGATCTCCTGAGACCCTGGAACTTGCCAAGCACTTAGCACTTTGAGTACCTATTGCTTCCATTTGCTCCTTGAGAACTGCCTGAGCTGCTGCTCTGAGAGTCACTGGAGCCAAACCCACATCAGGACGGGAATCATCTGCATCATTTCCCTGACATCTTTACTGGACCGTATCCCATGGTTATGAGAACAGATAACCCTCTTTATAAATAATTCACCTGCCCAGAACAGAAAAGTACTGCAAAGGTACTTATATTGAAATGGATTTTTAAAAATAGTTTAAATTCTCTCAAAATGTCTTTCTCTGTGACACAAAATGTTTTGTGTTAGAAAGAATGTGCAAAAAGGGGGACAGAAAGCTACCACAGAGGTTAGGGGGCTTGTCTTGCATATGGTTGATCCCAGTTGGATCCCAGCATTGCATATGGTCCCGAGCACAGAGCTCAGAGAACAATTCCCAAGCACCACCAGGTGTAGCTCTTCCTGTCCCCCCTCACCAAAAATAATGTGCAACAGAAGTTAGTGTAAAAATACTAATTTCAAACTCCTAAGTAAATTGCTATAAACATTTTAGTTTCCCACAAATTCCTTACATATTGTGTAAGCAAGCTCATACCACTGACAGTCCTGTCTACTCCACGTACTTTATATAGATGGTAAAATATGCATGCTATAAAAATGACCATCCTAATCATCTAGGATACTGCTCCTATTCAATGCTCAGGGGTTATGTCCAGTGATGCTCACCCTAGCTGTGCAGGCATGGTGAGGCTGAGCAGTCCTGTAGAGCCACCAGGGCAGCATGGAACGGTGCTAAAAAATGGCACGTGGGGTAACAGAGATGGAACCCAGGCACTCACACGTGCAATCATGAGTTCCATCCCTCTGAGCTCTCTCCATGGACCTTAAGTCTTTCTTTCTTTCTGGTGCTGGGGTCCACTGCAGGCCATATTGCATTCAGTAGTGCTTGACCCACCAGGGGCACTCCTGTGGCGCTCAGGGGACCCTGCAGTGCTGGAAATCATATCCAGAAGCAACACATGACAGCCACCCACTGGGACCCTTTTCTATCCCCCACCTCCCTTTGTGCAGTGTAGAGGCATTAAGTACATTTGTTGTTACACAATTACTATCAGTCATCTCCAGAATTTTGTTTTCATCTCCCCAAGCAGAAATGCTTTACCCATAAAACAATAACTTCCCGTTTCTTTTCTTTTTCTTTTTTTACAGTAACAAATCTTCCATGTTTGAGCTTCAATCACACAATCATCTAACATCCATCCCTTCACCAGTGCACATTTTCCACCACCAAAATTCCCAGTACCCTCTACCCCCCATTCCACACCTTCCCCTGCCTGTGTGCCAGAAAACTTCCCCTATACTCTCTCTCTACTTTGGTTACATTCATTATTTTCATTATTTTTACACCAGTCCCACCACCACTCATACCTGCCGAAAAGGCAATGCTAGATAATTTGTTTTGTATTGCTTGTTATGGATAGAGTATGATGTCGCACAGCTGTGAGAGTGGCCATATGCTCTAGGAATTCTAAAATTTTAATGATTAGGGTCTGGAGAGATCTCTGCAGCAAATTGCTTGGAATCGAGATTCGTGTGTTTCTCTGGATCATGGCTGTGTGGGAACTTAAGCCATATGTGGTGGTGGTAGTATGTGGGCGTCATCTCAGAGTCCCATCAGGGCAGGGGGAAGGAGAAGGGCTGACTCCTCCCCTGTCCCATGAGGCCTGGTGTTTGCCACTACCACCACCCCATACCTGGAGCTTTCACTGAGTTCAAGAAGATGGAGGCCACCGGGATTCCTCGGAAGCAGGCAGAGGGACGGCTCCTGCCCCCGTCTGGAGTGGCCTGGTGAAAGTGGCCTATTGCAAAGTCCAGAGTCATCTCTGCAGCAAGTTGCTCAGGTCCGAGATTTGTGTGTGTGTGTGTGTGTGTCACCATTTCTTTTTCTTATCCTGCCTCCACTGCTTCCACTTTCTACTCTCTTTTTCGTCTATTCTGTTTCTGTGAATTTGGCTGCTGCAGAACCTACCATAAGTCACTGCACATGTCTGTGACTGACTGGTTCATTTCCTTTAGCCTTAAGTTCTCAAGGTTTGGCCACAGTGTTGCATATAGCCTGATTTCTTTCCTTACTGTGACTGAACCATATTCCACAGTTTGTGTCTGACACATTCTGTGCATCCATTCCCCCACCCATGGACACTTGGGTAGCTTCCACCTTTTGACTACTCTAGATAATGTTCACATGAACTTAGCTACTCAAATATCCATTTGATATTTTTGCTATAGTTTTTTTTAATAATAAAAAATTGTATTTAGGATTAGCCAGCTGGACTATTTAGATGATCCCAATATTATTGGCAACACCCAAGGCATCCTGTCAGGAGCTGGTGAAACATATGCCTTTTCTCTATCAGAGTTAATTAGGGTGATGACCTTGGCCACATCAATGTTATGAAGTTTCTTCATGGCCTGTTTAACCTGGCCCTTAGTGATTTTGACATCCACAATGAGCACAAATGTGTTGTTTTCTCTCATCAAGGCCGATTCTTTGGTCAGAGGGAACTTGATGATGGCACAGTAGTCCTGCTGGTTTCTCCCAGGGACACTTCTCCTGGTATCTCTGGGCCGCCTTCTCAACCACAGCCTTTGGAGTCTTGGGAAGGTGGGCGAGACACTAGTCTTTTTGTTACTGTGGATCCCTTCCAGCCCTGCTTTCTTGGCCTTCAGAGCTTTGGTTTTGCTTTAGCTTTGGGGGGGGGGGGGAAGGAGCTTCCCTCTTGGCTTTTGGTGTCATCTTCTTTTTTCAGTTCTTTTTGGGATGGAGAGGGAACCACACCCAGATGTGCCCAGAAGACCATGTGGTCCTGGGATAGGAAATTGGAGTTCCTATATAGAAAACATAGACTCAAGGGCAGGAGATAGGGTGCTTGAGTTGCACGTGGCCAGCCCAGTATGGTACCTAAATTTTAAAAAAAAAATTTTTTTTTTGCTTATTTACAATTTCTAAAGTATGACTCAGTGGTAGAAACCCTATCGTCTATGCTTGAGACCACAAGCTCAATCCCCAGCACCCCCATATTGCCAGGTGCAATCCTGAGCAACTCAGGCACACGAAACCAAGAATGAGACCTCAAGTGACAAAAACCAAGTATGTGCAAGAACTACAACTACATATGTGTCCCCCCTCTGAGCACCATAAGTACCCCTAGGCACCACTCTACCACTACCACAGCAATGACAACAAACTGTGTTGGGTAACCTGCTCCCACATGTAAAGCAACGCCATGTGCCTTGAGTTAGCAAAACATCTACACCGTCCTCTGTCAGAGCTGTCTGAACGAGGATGTTAGGCTTGCTCCTGCTTGCTCACGGTTTTACTCTTGAGGACTATTTGCAACACGGAATTTTAAATAAGCCCACATTCTTTTATTGACTTATTCTTTCCCCCTTCCCCTCCTTCGGTGTCTGTTGTGAGAAAGGGGAGTGCTCATTTATCTGTGGTGCTCACAAGCACTCTTAGTGCTAGTGCTCTCTGGGGCGTAGTGGTGCTCACATATGTGTTTTCCGATGCCCAGCCACATTGCTCACACATCTTCGAGTTGTGGTATTTCCACACATCTGACTGTGCACCTGGGCTTGCAACTGTGGGGCTGCACCAGAAATGCCAGGAAGGAGAGCTGCCTGGATCATGCCCAATGCATGTGGGCAGCACTGAGGATCGAATCCATAGACTCAGGCTTGCAAGAAAAGCTCATTTAGCCACTGAGCTGTCCACAGAACCCTTCTTTTCCACGATTTAAAATAATGACACAATAAATGTCTTGATAAATGTCTTGAGTCATACTATGACTTTTTCCTTAGGATGAATAAGCAGGATTGGAATTAATGGATCAATAGGCACATGTTTTTTGAAACTTTGGATCTGTATTATCAAATTACTCTCTCAGGCATCAATTAAAGTTTTTGTTTTGTTTCATTTTTGGAGCCATATCTGGTAGTGCTCAGAGCTTATTCTGGACTCTGTGCTCAGGGATTACTCCTGGCAGTGCTGGGGGATGAAAAGTGATGATGGGGATGGAACCAAGGTTGACCACAGGAGGGCAAATGTCTTACCCCTGGACTTTCTCTCCAGCCCCAACGTACCTATTTCACGTGTCTCTCATAAGGATATGAGAGAACCAATTTCTACCAACATGAAGTTTTATCATTATTCTTGAATCTTTCTAGTATGGGGCCGGAGCGATAGTACAGCGGGTAGGGCGTTTACCTTGCACACAGCTGATCTGAGTTTAATCCCCAACATCTCATATGGTCCCCCAAGCACTGCCAGGAGTAATTCCTCACTGCAGAGCCAAGAGTAACTCCTGAGCATTGCTGGGTGTTAACCAAAAAGCAATAATAATAATATTGCTGATATGTTATGCCAGAAAAATATTATCTTTTTTATTTGTATTTTCTTTTTGTTAAATGTTTGGTGGGCCAGAGTGATAGCATAGTATGTAGGGCATTTGCCTTGCACGCGGACGACCGCACGCGGACGACCTGAATTTGATTCCTCCGCCCCTCTTGAAGAGCCTGGCAAGCTACCTGTGATGTATTCGATATGCCAAAAACAGTAACAACAAGTCTCACAATGGAGACGTTACTGGTGCCCGCTCAAAAAAAATCGATGAACAAGGGGAGGACAGTGCTACAGTGCTACAGTGCTAAATGTTTGGTAAAATAATTATGGAGTATTTATAAAGTATAATATACTTCTTATATTTTGGTATGTATTTTCACTTCACTGAAATATCTGTACTTTAACCCAGCCCAGCCACATTGCTCACACATCTTCGAGTTGTGGTATTTCCACAAATCTGACTGTGCACCTGGGTTTGCAACTGTGGGGCTGCACCAGAAATGCCAGGAAGGATTTACATACTGATTTTTATTCTATATTTGATTATATGTTCTGTTTTCTGTTTGTTCCTCTGTTTCTGAGGGCAGGCTAATGAATGTCTTAGTCACTGCTGCTTTCAGTACTTGGACTAGTGCCTGGCCTCACAGTAAGTGATCATAAGTGCTTGTTTGATGGAAAAGAAGAACATTTATGAGATCTCTTTCTACTTGAAAGGTATATCTTTATCATGCATTGTCTTCCTTGTATCAGACACTATGTTCATTTGGGCAGATTATTTCTTTCTTATATTCAAATTACAACCAAATGAAGGAAATAAGATTACTTTTACTTCCACCTTCATAGATAAAGTATAGAAGTTTGCAAAACTTTTGCAGCCAAACATCAGGAATCTGGATTCAAAGTCCTAGATGAAGGACTGATCCAATGCCTGCATTAAATTGAGGCAGTAAAAATGTAAAACTTTCGTTGAAGTATTCAACTTCGCATAGCAGAGCCTGGCAAGCTACCCGTGAGGTATTCAATATGCCAAACACAGTAACAACAAAGTCTCCAATGGAGATGTTACTGGGCCCTCTCAAGCATATCAGTGAACAACGGGAGAACAGTGACAGTGACATTCAACTTCCATTCATAAAGTCTGGTTTTGTACTTTGAGTTTCTTTTCTCTTAAACATGGATCTGGAACTCAAAAAGAAAATAATTTGGGTTGGAGTGAGAGTACAGAGGGAAGGGCATTTGTCTTGCAGGAGGTCAACCTGGGTTCAGTCCCTAGCATCCCATATGGTCCCCTGAGCATGGCCAAAAGTAATTCCTGAGTTCAGAGCCAGGAGTAACCCCTGACCCCCTGAGCATCACCAGGTGTTACCCAAAAAGCAAATAACAATAATAATAATAATAATTAGTATGCAGTTTTACTAATAAAGAATCAGGCCCATGCACTGAACAGACATGAAGTTGTACGTAGAAAAAAAAAACCTTAAAATTTGTATCCCTTTAATGGAAAATAATCTATGAATAATGACTTTAGGGACATTTTTGTTTGCTTTCTACTCAATGTATCTTATTAGCTTTCTAGATATACCAATGAGTTTTTTGGTTTGTCTTGGGACCACATCCACCCATGCTCAGGCATCAGTCTAGGCTATGCACTTAGGCATCACTCCTGGAGGTGCTCAGTGCAAGTGACTTACCTCCTGTACTATATCTCCAGCCCCACCCCCCACCAACAGTTGTTTTGGTTTTTCTTGGATAACATTGGTTTGTTCTTCCTCCTCTGATGCAAGGAGCTCAGGTTTATTGGGTTACACCCATCAAGTGCTCCAAAGGCAATCCCATTCTTCTGTCTTTAACTTCTCCTTTGCTCTCTGCTTCCCCTATCTGTTAATCTCTTATCCCCAAATCAGACCTGTGACTTGTAAAATCAGATTCTTCTGGGACTCTGGATTTTGTATAAGAAGTGAAATATTGCTTGTCTCTTTCCTTTATTGCATTGTTTATTTCAGAGCAATGTCCTTTTTTTATACAGACACAGGAAGACAGTTGATGCTTTTGTAATGTGGGAGATAATTGACTCTGAATAATATTTACTACCGGGCATCTGTCATATTTACTCAACTTAAGCCTCAGTTGCTCTTAGTTCCTAGCACCTAAAAGGAGGGTCCTGATGAAGGGACTTGGATGAACCCATGGCAAGCTGTGAGCTACTCTGGCATCGAAAAGGAACAGGCCAAGTGCCATAAAACTTATAATAAGTTAAGAGCACGGTCATGGGCAAACTGTCATGACCCAAAAAGAAGTAACTGGATAAGAACCCTGCTGTGGTTAGGAAGGACTAATCTGGCCTGAGGACTGTAGTCTGGGATATATAGCTGGTTGTCCCCAGGAGAGTCACTCTTTAAGCTCTTACTGTGTCCATACAAAATGATTAGAAATATTAGGAAGTAAATTTAAAATGACCATTTAAATGGATCTGGAGTAAGTAAAGGGAAAATTAATATGCCCCTAGATGGTATCCTTGCAGGATGAGAGTTTGTCCTAGAAGCTTCCCCTGAGGGAAGGGCTTTATGTATATTGATTGCGCTACCTCACCTATGTATATTCGCTACCCCCAACAAATACGTAGGGGGAGGATGATCTCGAGAATGAAGCAACATGGGAATGAGGGGCAGGGGGAAACGGGAATGGGGCATGCAGTGAGACTGGAAGATGGGCAGAGTGTGAGACTAGAATAGGATGGAGATTGGAATAAACAGTGACTGACCACCAACCAGCTTGGTGGCCCTGTTCCTTCCTTCATGCTTCCGTTGGCAGCACATGCACATGTCAAGCACCCACACTTTCTTAACACACAATTTTCCCCCCCAATGTTTTGGAAAATATTTTTCTTTTTTTCCTGAAAACAGCATTAATATTAACATCAGAAAAAGTCTTATAATTGTCCTTTCGAAAGATATCCATTTATGGTACTAAGAAAGGCAATGCTGAAAAAATTTTAAAGAAATAGAAAGTCAATGCTGAAGTAAAATAATGTAAATAAAATAACATATCGATAAAATTTTGATGCAGCTGGTTACAAGAACCAAATGATGTTGCGCAGCCGCAACAGTGGCAGCGCAATTTTGGATTTCTGGTATTTTACTTAATAAGCCTGGAAGTATTTCTGCCGAGAGTCAGATAATTATGAGATTGGTTTCTGTGGCTCTGGAGCCATGGCATTCACTTTTCTGCTGCAAGCTGCCAGGCTCTGCATTAAGTCCTTGTGCTTCTGGACCCATGGCTGTGGCGGAGAGCCACTCGTAGGGGGTAACTTGTGACCTTGGTAGAGCATGAAGGATGAGCCGGTAATGCCCCCCTTCCCATGAGGTTTCAGTTGCCCTGTCACGACCGGCTCATACCTGGCTTTCCAAAAAGCTCTGAGGCAGATGCCATCTTGCTGTACAGAGGAAAAAAGGCAGAAAGGAATCTTTTCCCTCCCAGGCAGACAGTCTTTTTCTTTGTATATGTAATATTCTGTGCTCATCTGTGAGTCCCAAGTTCTTTAATATTTTAAAAAAATAAAATATTGAGTAATAAAGATGCTCAGACTCAAGGTTTTGAAAAGTAGAAAGGTTTATTGGCAAATAGAGAGAAGCAAAGAAGCGCCCTAATAGGGAGGGACTTAGTATAGGTCTAAGTTAGAAGGGAGTTTTGTGCATGACCTTTAAAAGACTCCTCCCATTCCTTATCAGTTGGCAAGTGTTTATAAAAGATGCCAGAAAATTACAGGGATGTTTAATTGGTCTAAGTCTTTCCAGGAATAATTGCTCATTATCTTATTTTCCCTGTCATTGTAGCCTCAGAGACAGAATTTTATGTTCTTGTAAAACCCTCAAAAAAGCTGGGGTGACAATACTAGTATCTGACAACATCAATTTCAGGTTGAAAAATATTTGAAGGGACAGTGAAGGCCATTTTCTATTCATCAAGGGATACGTGCAATAGGAAGAAACCACACTCATAAATGTATACGCACCTAATGAGGGAACAGCTAAATATTTAAAGCTAATGCAACAAATTTTAAGGAGGACATTGTTAACAACACAATAGTAGCTGGAGACGTCAACATTTCTTATCACCTCTGGATGGATCAACAAGAACGAAGGGGGTATGGTGCCGCCAGCAGGTCAATCTGTACCTGTGAGGCGAGTGCATCAGCAGCCTCATGGCGCCTTCAGA